>JADBJO010000567.1:45000-65000 GCA_016801955.1 Conus betulinus | reverse complement strand
AACGTTTGGCATAAAGACCAAGACACAAAACTTTAAGAACGGATAACCGCTATCAAAGACCCTCCCCCATACAACCCTTTGCCCTCACCCCCTCCCTCCCCTCTCCCGTACCCTCTCCTGCCTCCCCCCCCCCCCCCCCTCTCTCCCCCCCCCCCCCCCCCCCCCCCCCCCTCCATCACTTACGATCCAATATGGGTTTTCAGGGCCTCCAGCTGCGAGGCCACTTCCTGGCTGTCCACCAGCATCAGGTTACCTCCCCTGTCCTGACACAGCCTACCGGCCTGGTACCACGTGGCCTTAAGGGTGTAGTACACCAGCTGTGTCGCCGTGGTCGACACTGTGCAGTGACCGACGACAAACACAAGATTGATTAAGCCCCCTCCCACACCCCACTTTGTGAAGACCGCCATGGAAATCTTATTCATGTTTTGTTGAAGAGGAGTGCGAAAGAAACAAACGAACAACAACAACAACAAATAAAACCCACTGTAGGGCTTGAAAGCATTCCAGTTGAGTAATTGATTACAAAATCGTGTGCGAGAAATGTCCGGATCTTGTTAGTCAGATAACTGATATTTCACTTATTATAAAAGTTCGGTTTAGAAGTACTCGGGCGTTTCCATATTCAAATAAAGCAACAGCCTAAGATGCAGCCTGGATGTTTTCCAACCTGAATGCGCATGCATAATAAGCAACGAGAAAAAAAAAAAAAAAAAAAAAAAAAGAGAGGGGGAAAATCCTTGTGACGTCATAGGCGTACATGTATCGGTGTAAAAATGCTAAGTTTTTTTTTTAAATTCCAAAGTAGAAAAGGATTGGGGAGGAAGTGTGCGTTTCAATTTGAAAATGCATAGGTAAATGTCCTCCCCACCCCCACCCCTACCCCTCGCCGGAAAATAATGATAGGAAGAAAAAAAAACCTGTAAGAAATAGCTGGATAATCTGAAGAACGGCCAAAATCATGCAGCTTTCTCCACACCTGTGAAGTAGCACCGACTTTGTGTGCCAGATTTCGCATCCAGATGTGTCGAGCATCGTCAGTCGCAGCTTACAAGAAAACTTGCAACATTTTTTAAGCACAGACAGAAAAAAAAACAACTGAAGCAAGAGTTTATGAGAACGGCTTTCGGAAATTTCGTGATTTTAGAAAGAAATTAAGGGTGGCGCTGTATAGTTGCTGCCCGAATTTCATGTTTTGATGTTTAATATAGCACAATGCAATACAGTACAAAACAGTTAAACACAACATCGCGTTATACAGCATAATTCATTGTAATACGATGCAAGACCCTGGCTGAAAGAAAGCGTTTTACAGTGCAATCAAATTACAAAACAGCACCGTGCAATATCAAAACGATATCAGTCCCTACAACGCAACACAACACAGTCAACCAGCATGATACTGTGTGATACAACACAACATATTACAACGGCATGCAGTGGCCCGCAGCAAAACAAAACCCTGTGCTAAACAATAAATACACCACTATTCAAAACAATGTTACTATAGAACATATGAATCTTACAACACGATTCCACTTTAATTCATATGGTTTATAAAATATATCCAGCCGACCGCAAGAGGGCTATAATCGTCGCAATCAGTGCCATGTCTATTTGTCAAAATAAACAAATAAATGAAAACAAAGCCAAAAAAAAAAAGAGAATCAACAATGACATCGAAGGTATCCGCAATGAAAAGGGGCGACGTGACACAACAAACAGCCACACACATCACACACACGGATGCACACACACACACACACACACACACACACACACACACACACACACACACACACAAAACACACACACTCACTCACTTACGCACGCACACAGCCACGCATGCCCCCCCCCCCCCCCCCCCCCCTCTCTCTCTCTCTCTCTCCTCCACAAACATGAGACTTTACAACGCAAGACATCTCAACACGAACATCCACCGCAATGCCTCACAATATGACACAGCGAAACATAACACGACGCAGTATCATGCAGCAGAACACAAGTACAACCGTACGCAATACCACACCCCGCTACAGAACGCATCACAACACAGACCACCACAGCGCAGGACCTACCAGAGTCCGGGATGACGACCTCACAGCTGCTGCCCACAGTGATCAAGCTCAGCAGAATACAGAGGACGTGGGTTCCAGGGCTCATGACGAAGGACCCGGTTGATGCCTCGTCCCTGCTACCGCTGCTTTTCTTGCCCATCACTAGAAACATGCCACTGTTATCATCATCATCAGCAGCAGCAGCAGCAGCAGCAGCAGCATTATCAGCACCTTAGCCTACGGTCTTTGGGACAACATTTGATTAGACAACCCACCTCCAGCCTTGCTTGCCACGATCATTAAACATGTATCATCATCATCGTCGTCGTCGTCGTCGTCGCCGCCGCTAGTCCCTTAACCCTACGGTCGTTTGAGGCAACATTTGGACAGTCAATCCTCCATCCTCTCCTGTCTCCATTATTATAACATTATAGCAACAACAAACAACATCATCATCATCATCATCATCATCATCATCATCATCATCATCATCATCATCATCATCAGTCCCTTAGCCCTACGGTCGTTGGGGTAACCACTGAACATACAACCCTCCCCCATCCTTGCCTGTCCCAAGCGCTGAAACATCGTCGTCGTCGTCATCATCATCATCATCATCATCATCATCATCATCATCATCATCATCATCAGTCCTTTAACCCTTTGGCAGTTGAGGCACCATTCAAAGAATCCTCCTCCACCGTGGTCTGTCCCCCTTGTGCCGCTCTCTGGGAATGGCAAAAGATCAGGTCCATTCCTGGATGTGGTCCTTCCACTTCTTTCTCTGTCTGCCCTGTCTTCTGAATCCTGGCACAGTGCCCTGCACGACCCTAACTGAATGGACATGGCGACTGAGAGATGTGACCATACCATTTCAGTATTCGTTTCTCGGCTGTCGCCAGCAGGTTTTCAAAGGGGTCAATGGCTGGTTCGATTCTTCTACAAACCTCTTCACTGGTCACATGGTCTTCGAAGGAGGCACGTAGGATTTTACGGTAGCATCTTGATTCAAACGCCTGAGATCTTCTTCATAGATCCACTGTCAAGGTCCATGTTCTACACGCCTAGAGAAAGATCGGTATCACGAGTGTGCGTATCACTTTCACTTCGGAACTGAATGACATGTTTTTGGTCCATGTGGTCTTTGAGTTCTGAGAGCGTTCTCAAATATGAGAGATACTAATGCCTGCTGGGGATCAACAGCAACAGCAAACTTAGGAGGGGACTCGGAACATCCCTGACTTTGGCGAATGGATCCCAGATCCACTCCATACATTTTTTATTTTTCAAATATAAGCGAGGAGTAAGTCTGGCCTCAGGTGGGCTGGCATTTTCTCACTTTGTCTCGTCATAAAGAGACAGCATGAAACACCTCATTCATCCGAGTCGTAGTCCAGTGGGGGCCGTAATAGCTCAGTTGGTAGAGCGCCGCACTCGTAATCCAAGGGTTGCGGGTTCGAATCTCCGCCGGGCCGTTTCGGTACAGGGGATTTTTCCCCTCGGAGTTAACATTAGTTCTGATTCCATTTCCATACAGTCCTTCGAATGAAACTATAAACCGAGTTTCCGTGTGTGAACGCGCACGCGTAACATCTTGCGCACACGTAAAATCCCATCACCAACTTCGGAAGAGAAGGTCAGTTTGGCCGTTTGTATGGATGACATGTTACACATAGCATTCACCTTCCCCGAAGATGGCTGCCTTAATGACGGGATTAAAAAAAAAAAAAACGGTCATACACACAAAACTCCACTCCCTTTGGTGGGTAGATGGGATTCATATTTGTTTGTTCATATAGGGCGTGGTGCAGGAGTATCAGCCTGCGAACGCAGCAGAAGAGAAGAAGTAAGTAATCCAGTGGCTACACGAGGACTTTTCCGTGTTATGGTCGCCCGACGGGGACAGGCTGAAAGATCTCTCTCCGCTTGTTGACACTCGCCACTGGATGCCGACCTGCTGGTCAGTCGGCTGTCCCCTTGGCCGCGTGTCAGCATGCATGCTAGGTCCTGTGGTTGGGCCAGTCTGCTGTGGACGATGAGGTCTCAGGGTCTGTGGAGGTCACAGAACCTGCTTTGTGGCTCCAGCTTGCAGAGTCGTCACGCTTCCCCTTTGAACTTTCCGAAATGTGTGTGGTCTCGGCCAGCTTAAGAGAACTCCAATGAATGCACCAGCTTTACTTTTTCTGTCTTCATTTCCAGTTTCTTTACTCACAGGCTGAATGCATTTTGACGAGCGGTATAAAGAAAACAAATGTTTTCTTCTCAAAGCAGAGCTAGAGAGAAAAGAGGACTTACCAGCACGGAGTTAGTTGCAAAGTGAGACGACTGCAGGTGGAAATCTAAACAAATCTTAAATAAATGTTAGCGAACCGCCAAGAGAAACGTGGACAAATGAGTCACGAGACAAAACACGACACGTTTCTACCTCTTAGGTCTTCTTCAGGCAAGACACAAACAAACAGGACAACGAAAATGGACGAATTTGGTACTTAGCTTAGATCTTTTCGCTCTTCAGCGCAAGGCAGGCAGGCGTTGAATGAAAACGAGGCTGTTAAAAGGGAGATAATCTAACAGAAGAGCTAAGAGGTCGAAACGCGTCATGTTTTGTCTTGTGACTCGTTTATCCACGTTTCTCTTGGCGGTTCGCTAACATTTATTTAAGATCAGCACGGAGTTGTCAAGACGGCGGGAGTACAATGTATTCTACACTGAAACGGCCCCGGCATTCACACGAAGTTAGTACGAGAGAGAATGAGGCAGAAAATAAGTGGTGGGTCAATAAGAGAGGAGAAGATGGATGGAGGGACAGTAATTATGAGAAACAGAAAGAGTGGGAGGGAGGGAGAGAATAAAGAGAAGGCCGTGGCGGGAGGAAGGGGATAATACATTAGAACATTTAACAAACCCAGACACTTTGCATCAAATGCCAAAACATCAACATCAGCAAAAAAAAAAAAAAAAAAAAAAAAGGTGTCCATTTGTAAGAGAACATACAGACTATGTTGGTCGGGAGAAAAAAAAAAAAAAAAAAAAAAAAAAAAAAAACTAGCAGTGGAAATTGTTTTTGTTTTTTTCCGCTTTTTTTTTTTTTCCAGATAAGAGGTGGATTTGGGCCTTGGGAGAAAAAGTATCCCCAAACAATCACCACCTTAGGTGGTCCATTGATCCGAGAACAGATGCCACAAAAAAAAAAAAAAAAAAGAGAAAAAAGAGAAAGGAAGGGGAGGGGGTAAAGAGGGGGGGGGGGGGGGGGGGGGGGGGGGAGAAAGAGGGTGTGAAGGAAGCGGGAGGTGGGCCTATAAAGCCAGGTCGATGAAGCGAGAGACAGACAGATTGGTCCATTGTTCCCGCCGACATGCGTCATTGGTTTCTCTCATGCTGTCTCAATAGAACCTGAACTGGGAATTGACTGGAACAATATTCAATGGGAAAAGGAGAGAAGGAACTTGAACAATATCAAAGGGTAGGGATGGGGGGGGGGGGGGGGGGGGGGGGATGGAAATGGTAGGACTGGAGGGATGGGAGTTGGGGGGGGGGGGGGGGAGAGCTGTACCTCCCGCGGAGTATTCACCAACCGCATAGTTTGAATAGTGAGCAGTACGCTTGACCGATTCAGCCGTCAGACCCTAATTGTCAGACACATCGTGGATCTGTGCAAAACTCCAGTCTTTCAGTAAATATGAAAACCCTTCTTCGGCTGCATGAGGGAACCATCGCAATCTCTCTCGAAGGCAGATCTGTATGAATCGCCTGCTCCTAGGCCTTTCGTCCGCTGGATCGGACTCATGAGGGAGACAGGTTGATTGTGTCTGTGCTCTTGGCGTGAAATAGAGACACACCACAGTCTGTAATTCTGTGGTGTTCTCAACCACCAAAGGTTCAAAAAAGAATCCAACAACGTATACGTATGTATTCACACACACACACACACACACACACACACACACACACACACACACACACACACACACACACACACAAAACTCAACAAACATACTATATGGTATTGCACACCAGCCTTTTTCTGGTATAGCATTCTTCTTAAAACCGAAAAGGCAGAGGAGTCAAATTACCACTTTCCGCGGTCACTGAGGAGAAACATCAGGTTTCGAAATACCGGTATCTGACCAGGAGTTATATGTTAGTGAGCTTTCTCCCCATGGAGATGGTCTCCCTCTTTGGAGACTATAAGCTTGCTGAAGGTTCATTTTGAGAAGCATTTATTTATTTATTCCCCATTCACCCACTCAAGCACATACTGTCAGTTAGGCAGAATCATCTACCACTGCAGATATGAAGGCTTACCACCCCCCAATTTCTACAATCTGAGACATAAGAGCAAGCTTTGTTTATCATTCAATATTTTATGCAGTCATTGCAAACACCTAGCTGCTCTGTAAGTTGCTGGAACGGTGTTCGGTACTTATCCTTGGGATTTATTGTTTCATGTATATATATATATATATATATATAGATAGAGAGAGAGAGAGAGAGAGAGAGAGAGAGAGAGAGAGAGAGAGAGAGAGAGAGAGAGAGAGTGTGTGTGTGTGTGTGTGTGTGTGTGTGTGTGTGTGTGTGTGTGTGTAATTGTGGCTTTGGAGCACGTCTAATTCATCTTTTGATATATCATCTTTTGATATATCAAAAGATGAATTGAACGTGCTCCAAATCCACAATTATATCATCAAAAGATGAATTAGACGTGCTCTAAATCCACAATTATATCAACGCAAAACATTTCTATCAAAATGCAACCCCCTCAGATTGTCCGAGCGTTTCGCTATGAAGCTGACAGTCGTGAACTCAAATCACGTGTAGGACTACAAGTCTATGGCTTGAAAACCACCGTATCTCCTTCTTCTTTCTTCCGTAGAGCGACCACAATCAACATTATGATTCTTTTGTCGTAAATATCCATTCAGCACTAAAACAAATTGAACCTGATTCACTTCTGGGAAGGTTACAGCCGCAGAAGGAGATGGCTTGGCTCCTATAATGTCTCTCATGATGTACCATATGTACGGAGAACCTCAAACAATTTACTACCCCAATGACCATAACCTTTCTTTTCTACGTCCCCTCCAAATTACATCCGACGAGCAACTGAGACGGTTTTTTTTTTTTTTTACTAAGAGAGTTACAAACTTGTGGAACAATCTACTTAATCACATTGCCACCTTAGATACCGCCTTACAATTTCAAAAACACATTAGAAAGACACTGGACAGATTCTATTAGCTTCCAGAGCAACTTATCTTTTGGAAACCATCAACCACATAAGTAACTGCGCATTCGTATACCAAAAGTAAAGAAAAAAAAAATCATCGCATCGTCCCTCAATTTTCAGGCAAAAGGCTGACACAGCACATATGCCCAATCATTGATATAACACTCTTTCTCCCTTTCACCTCCCGTACAAAAAGAAATCTAGAACAAGAGAAGAAAAAGGTACAGTTGAATGTGCCATTGAGACCCAGAGAAGTACTGTCCTCAACTGCCGAACCAACGGCAAGCTGGGAGCATCTCGCACCACCCTTAGAACCTGCGCAGTGTACACTTAGGCTGCAGGCATGCACAGGGCATTCCATTAAGACGTCAAGAGAGGCATAATTGCTCCCCGGCAGATGCCATTGTCTAATGGTCTCCAGGTATGACACGACAGAACGTCCACGGGAGTGTCTCCATGGGTGTACCAGTCCATAATTCATGACTACAGATCCCACCAGCAAAAAAAAAACGCCACCGTCAAGCAAATGCTGCGTATATTCCCTAGCCTCACTCGTCGCTGTTCCGCTGACAGGTGAAGATAGCACAACTCCAGACACAGCCATGCTTTCACCATGAGGTTCTACATGCCCTCTGAAGAGGATGCCGAGTTACTGTCTCTCCTGCTATCAATAGGCCTTTTCCCTGCAGTCTGCTGGAATCTAGCCATCACTTAAGGAACCGCGCACTTGTACACCCACAGAAAAAAAAAAAAAAATCATCGTATCATCCCTGAACATTTAGGCTAAAGGCTGATAAAAAGACATAAGCCGAATCATTAGTATAACGTTCTTCCCCATCCCCCTTCCAGTAGAAATGAAATTTAGAACAAAGTTAATCAATGGCTTGTCTGATACTCCTGGTTGTTTTGTTACTATAGTTGCTGATGCCTAGAAAGACCGTAATAATGATATAACTATGAGGAGAAAAAACAGATAATCTTGACGGTCAAATCCCTAAGGAAATATACTGATAGCCTTTAATCTGATCACTGCATGCGCCAGCATGTTGGTGACCATGCAACGGGAACTAGTTTTATTAAACAAACTGAGGAAAAGAAAACACACAGATTAGTCCAAAATACAACCATTTTGAAGAATATGTTCAATGACCTACAACCATTATGAAGGATATGTTCAATGCCCTCGACCATTATAAGGACAAGTTCAATGCCCTGCGATCATCATGAAGACAATGTTCAGTGACTTACGACTATTATGAGGATAATGTTCAATGACTTATGACCATTATTAAAACAATGTTCAGTGACTTACGACCATCATGAGGACAATGTTCAGTGACTTACTATCATTATGAGGATAATGTTCAATAACTTATGACCATTATGAGGATAATATTTAATGACTTATGACCATTATTAAGACAATGTTCAGTGACTTACGACCATTATGAGGATAATGTTCAATGACTTATAACCATTATTAAGACAATGTTCAGTGACTTACGACCATCATGAGGACAATGTTCAGTAACTTACGATCATTATGATGATGATAATGTTCAAGAACTTATTACCATTATGAGGATAATGAGGATGATGTTCAATGACATTTAACCTTTATGAGGACAATGTTCAGTGACTCACGACCATCATGACAATGTTCAGTGACTTACGACCATCATTAAGACAATATTCAGTGACTTACGACCATTATGAGGACAATGTTCAAGGACCTACGACCATTTTGAGGGCAATGTTCAATGATCTGCAACCATCATGAGGACAATGTTCAATGCCCTACGACCATCATGAGGACAATTCAATTATCTACAACCATTATGAGGACAATGTTCAATGACTTACGGCCATTATGAGGATAATGTTCAATGGCATAAAACCATCATGAGGACAATGTTCAATGACCTACGACAATTATGAGGACAATGCTCAATGACTTACGACCATAATGAGAATTATGTTCAATGACCTACGACCATTATTAGGAATATGTTCAATGACTTAAGACCATTACGTGGGATATGTTCAATGACCTACAACCATTACGGGGGATATGTTTAATGATTTACAACCATTTTGAGGATCATGTTCAACGACCTACGACCATTATAAGAACAATGTTCAACGACCTAAGACCATTATGAAAACAATGGTTATTGACCTAGGACCATTATGATTGCGTATCTAATGATGTACTACCATTATGAGCGTAAGTAAGAAAGTGAAAAACTCGCAAGAGAAATTAAAACATTTTTAGAATTTGGCATGCCAATTGTTTTCTCCCCTTCCGCCTTCCCCCCCCCCCCCCCCCCCCCCCCCCTCCCCATGTATGTATGCGTGTGCGTGAGTGTCTGTTGAGAGCTTTCTTTCTCTCTTTGAAAATGTATATTTCTCTTTTCAACGTGGAAAGGTAGGGTGCCTTTTGTTTTGTTTTGTTTAGTTTACTTTTTCCCAAGAAAGAAAGATGAGACAAAAAAAAGGGGGAAAAAAAACAACAGAAGGGAAAGTGCCTTCCTATTTACTTGTTAAACTGTCTTCTGAATTGCTCTCTGCCGTTGCCGTTCTCTGAGCTAGTTTCCAGACATGTTACAATCAAATTGATTCAGAAGCTCAATTAGAATGAAAAACACACACACAACAACAACAACAAAACAGTAAGTACTCAGAACTCACCAAAAGACGTTTTTTCATCACAGACGCCCAGTCAGCCTCTCCACCTCGGCCAAGCGTGAAGAGGATGCTATGATGTCGTCACCAACACCAGCAAGGAAACACGGTGGCATTTCACACAAAGCACGCAAGCGGGTCACACTAACAGTCCCAGCTCTGCCACCACTCCTACGCTGTGATTGTCCTGTGCCGATGGCAGCAGCACCGGTGTCAATGGAAATAGTGCCTCCCTAGTTAACGCTGCCTAGGTTAGTAGTGCTCCCCTGATTAGTCCCACCTACGTACCCTCTCGCCTTCTCTTTTCCTGAAACGAATGACAAAAGATTAGCATGAACTCGTGTAAACTGTTACATCTTATTTATTTTTTCATCGAAAAATCGTGCACGGGAAGGCACAGTTTAGATCGCCACGTGATGAGAAACCTGGTCGGGGACTTTGTGCTGAAGAGAGTCACATTATGTTATAAATTACACGGCGACTTTGTGCTGGGTACGGTCTCATTCAGTCAAACTGTCCAAATACTTTGTGGTGAAGAGTGGAACACTGGGTTAAACTGGCCACGGACTTTGTACTGAAGAGGTTACCTTTGGAGTATCAATACTCAGCACCTTTGCACTGAAAAGGGCTACATCAGATTGAAATTTCTAGGGACTTTGCACTGAAGAGGGTTACATTAGACTTTAAATTACCTGGTGACTTTGTACTGAAGAGGGCTACATTAGACTTAGTATTACCCAGTGACTTTATACTCAAGAGGATTACATTAGGCTTATCACTACCAAGTAGTTAAAAGGGTTATTTCAGACTTATCATTATCTAAGGACTTTGTACTGAAAAGCGTTACTACATTTGACGTATTATTACCTTGTGACTGTGTTCTGAAGAGGGTTACATTAGACTTATTATTACCTAGTGACTTTGTACTGCAGAGGGTTACATTAGACTTATTATTACCTATTGACTTTGCACTGAAGAGGGTTACATCAGACTTATTATTACCTAGTGACTTTGTACTGAAGAGGGTTACATCAGACTTATTATTACCTAGTGACTTTGTACTGAAGAGGGTTACATCAGACTTATTATTACCTAGTGACTTTGTACTGACGAAAGTTACATCAGACTTATCACCTAGTGACTTTCTACTGACAAAGGTTACATCAGACGTATTATTACTAGTGACTTTGTACTGATGAGGGTTACATCAGACTTATTATTACCTAGTGACTTTGCACTGAAGAGGGTTACATCAGACTTGTTATTACCTAGTGACTTTGCACTGACGAAGGTTACATCAGAGACTTATTACTACCTAGTGACTTTGTACTGATGAAGGTTACATCAGACTTATTATTACCTGGTGACTTTGCACTGAAGAGGGTTACATCAGACTTATTATTACCAAGTGACTTCGCACTGAAGAGGGTTACATCAGACTTATTATTACCTGACGTTGTACTGAAGAGGGTTACATTAGACTATATTCAACCAGTGACTTAATTCCGAAACTGATTAGACTCAACTAAAATATCTGTCCAGTTCTCTACATTGTGAGGGTCACGTAAAGGTAAATTTGCCTGCACATTTTGAGCTGAAGAGTGTCATTTTAAACCAAAACTGCCTGCGGAAGGTACCCGGAAGGCTTCTTTCAGCTAAAAGTGCACGGGAAACTCTCAGAGGGTCACAAACCTCACAGCGAAGAGGTTTCTCATTAGGCTACAATTGCCCGGGAACTGTGTGCTGAGGTGGGTCAAAATAGGTTGAAGCTCCTCTGGGATTTTGCCGTGAAGGTCATTTTAGGCTAAAACTGCCTGGAAAATTTGTGCTGAGGAAGGTCAAAATAGATTGAAGCTCCAATGGGATTTTGCCTTGAAGGTCATTTTAGGCTAAAACCGCCCAGGAACGTTGTGCTGAGGGGGGTCAAAATAGATTGAAGCTCCTCTGGGATTTTGCCATGGAGGTCATTTCAGCTTAAAACTGCACGTAAACTTTGTGCTGAGGAGGGACAAAATAGGTTGAAGCTCCTCTGGGATTTTGCCATGGAGGTCATTTTAGGCTAAAACTGCCCGGAAACTTTGTGCTGAGGAGGGTCAAAATAGGTGAAGCACCTCTGGGATTTTGCAATGGAGGTCATTTCAGCTTAAAACTGCCCGGAAATTTTTGTGCTGAGGAAGGTCAAAATAGGTTGAAGCTTCTCTGGGATTTTGCCGTGAAGGTCATTTTAGGCTAAAACTGCCCGGAAACTTTGTGCTGAGGAAGGTCAAAATAGGTTGAAGCTTCTCTGGATTTTGCCGTGAAGGTCATTTTAGGCTAAAACTGCCCGAAACTTTGAGCTGAGGAAGGTCAAAATAGGTTGAAGCTTCTCTGGGATTTTGCCGTGAAGGTCATTTTAGGCTAAAACTGCCCGGAAACTTTGTGCTAAGGAAGGTCAAAATAGGCTGAAGCTCCATGGGATTTTGCCTTGAAGGTCATTTTAAGCTAAAACCGCCCAAGAACTTTGCAGTGAAAAGAGGTCGCATGAGGCTAAAACTACCCAGGAAACCTTGTGCTGGAGAGGGTCATATTAAGCCCAAACTGCCCCGTCCAAAGGCAGTCACTTTACGATAGTAAAATTGCCCTGGTGTTTTTGCGCTGAAGAGGGGTGAGGGGTGGGGGGGGGGTGGGGGGGTGGGGGGGGGACTGACGTGTTTGGGGTCTTGCGTTGGAGTGATGGAGTTGTTATGGGTCCGAACACGGGTGTTGAAACTGGCTTCGGTCTGCATTTCATGTGGGGTCCCCTTTCATCGTTGGGCCTTATCTCCATCCTCATCATCGATCGGGCACCTCTCCGTCTATCTTCCAGACAGAACACACTATGAACTGTCCTCACTGTCAGCAGACACTGTGACTATCTTTTTATAAGTACGAGGATTAAAAAGGCCAAGAATGTGTCAATGAGAACGAAAAACACAACCAGTCAGTTTTGCTGTGCGGCCACTGACTAGCCTCGTCGACAATCGACGCAGACGAACATGGCGGCGACCATCCGGGCCATTTGGATGGGGATCACGTGTGTCTTCCGGTCGTAGTGGCACGAGGCGGACCCCTGCAGGGCCAACGGAATTCGTTAGATGGGAGACACTTTGATGCCTGCTGTCCGACGGAAACCGATGCCTTTGTCTGGGATTTGACGTTTTCTGGTTTCCTTTGATCCGAGGCGGGGTGGAGGGAGAGGGGGGTGGGGGGCGGAGAGAGGAGGGGCCCGGGGTTGGGGTTAGGGGTGGAGAGATTGTAGATAAAGGAAATGTGGTGGTGGTGATGGCAGTGTGTGTGTGTGTGTGTGTGTGTGTGTGTGTGTGTGTGTGTTCGAGTGAGACCTACGCTTAGATACACTGTGTAGTTTTCTTTCTAGGCTAATTGACCATGCTGTCGCCTTGAGTTGACCTTCATGGTCTGCACGCACGCATCCATACCCTCCCCTGCCAGCGAACCACAGGAATGATGTAAATGGCAGTTTCCCCCAATTGATGTGGAACTTCTATTTTGATCTTTTAGTTGTTTGAAAACCCCCCGGCCCTACTCCGTGTCTCTTTACATCCCCATGTGACTTTATTGGTCATTTTATGCAGTCATATTCAAGTGGACTGCATAAATATCAGAGTGTAAAACAGAGCATGTACGAGAGCGCGCTCGAGTTTGGACATGCACATGCGCGTGCTCGCGCGTGCATACACGTGCACACACACACACACGCACACGCGCACACACACACACACACACACACACACACACACACACAACCTCACATGTACATCATTTTAAAAGAAGACAAGTTCAAATAAAAACACCACAATTAGACGGCTGTGAATAAAACACACCCCAAAACAATACATCCTGCTTCGCACAGTCTTATACATTTCACAACCACATCAGTGAAATTTTTGTTAAGCAAGACAAAAGGCAAAAAAATCTAAATCTACAACACACACACACACACACACACACACACACACACACACACACACACAGACACAGAGAGAGAGAGAGAGAGAGAGAGAGAGAGAGAGAGAGAGAGAGAGAGAGAGAGAGAGAAACAGACACACACAAACACAGACAGAAACACACACACACACACACACACACACACACACACACACACACACACACACACACGGGCTACGCGAAAACTTTAGCATTCACTATCATTCATCAAAACCAATTAGAAATGTAATGCATTTAATCAACATAACTTTGTAAAATTCTGCAGGGATAAAAGCGCGCGCGCGCACACACACACACACACACTCACATGCGTAACACCTATTGATTATGATTACTTTCAGAAATGTTTTTTTTTTCTTTCGGTTTTCATGTTTGCTTTTTGCACTACACAAAAAATATGATTTTAAAAATAATTGGGCGTTAGCAGAAGTATTTAACTGAGGACATTTGACTCAAAATTCACACACACACACACACACACACACACACACACACACACACACACACACACCAGTTAGGTAATTTCTTCTTTTTGTTTGTTTGTTGTTTGTTCTTTGTTTTGCCCAGTGACATACATGCTCGCACACGTGCTCACCCTGACGCACTTGATATAAAAAACGGAACTGGTCATCAGGTTCTCAATCTCCCAAGCTGCATTTTTGACAGGATCTTTCACTAAGAAGCATACCATGTATTTTTTTTTCTCTCTGCGCGCCTCATCGGCGTTTCAAAAGACCTGAAGCGTGGAAAACGGAAATGCCGAGGATTATCAGGCCGTCTCCGAAGATAATCAATAACTCGCTCTTGAACCAACACAATATAGTGTATTCTTTCGCCTGGGCAGAGAATTAGGTTCGGCACGTGTAACACGGTGTCGCTGTCTACAGCGAAGGAAAGCTCAATGAAGAAATGGAAATCAAGAGCGGATCCAAAGTGGCAATCTGGAAGGCGATCAATACACAAATCCATGGTGACAGCAACAATAGGGAAACACAACAGTGAGAACGGAAAGAGGGCAACTTGAGAAAGAGATAATGGCGGGGACGGAAGGAAAAGCCGGAACGACGGAGAGTGAAACGACGGGCGTGAGGAGCCTGAGCGCAGAGAGCGTGTCCATCGAAGTTTCTCCCGTGGTTCGGTGAAGAATTCGCCCGCTGTCACTACTCACTAATACACAAACAAAATAATAATAACAATGAATGAACATATAAATTAACTGATCAATTTATCAAATAATAAATCAATAATAACAACAACAACAATAATATAATAATAATAATGATAATGATAATAATAATAATAATAATAGCAACAATATAAAAAAAAAAAAAGCCTTGAGCAAATGACACCAAATCTGCTAGCTGAGACGCACAACAGCGGTGGGCTTTTGTTTGTTCGCTCGTTTGGTTCCGCTTGGTTGGTTGGTGGGTTGGTTGGTTGGTTGGTTTGCTTTTTCGTGCTTTGTGACTTTGTTCTTATATTGCTTGTTTGTTTTTTTGACCAGTCACCTCCATACTGAGCTGTGATTTTGTTGTTGCTTTTGTTTGTTCTTTTAGTATCGAAGCCACTGTCTCCAGAAAACAAAAAAACGAACAAAAAAAAAAAAAAAAAAAAAAAGAGGGGAAAAAAAAAAAAAAAAAGAAAAAGAAAAAGCAGAATAGATCGACGTTCAAACACGGAAATTCCAGTCTGTTTCAGACTGCTGTAGAAAGAAACTCGTGGAGAGCGTGGCAGCAGAGAGTCCTCAGAAGAGAAAGCCCCCTTCAAGCAAGTGTTTCGGCCCTTATCTCCTGACACTCTAGGGGTGTTGGGCCACACCCGGTTCATGACTCCGGATGTCCCTCTGCTGCCCCTTTTTTTGTGTCCCATCTTGGGACGAGCCATGGCTGGGATTCGAACCCATGACCCTCTGGAAATGCTCATTTTCCACTTAATGACTCGCGCACTAACCACTGAGCCACTGGGACACCTGATATTTGTAGGAAAGGTAAGCCTTGTGAAGTTCACTTTTGTTCCTTCTTGATCAGATCCAGCTTGAACACCTCTCTGCCGCTTCTGCCATTGCTTTCTAGGCTCTGGTTTTTCCCTCCCTGCAACTGAGAGCTTTCATGAGGCAGTATGCAGACGTTCCTACAACCCCCTATCTCCAATTTCTGCTTTGACCTGATAGCCTTCTCTCCTCAGGCTGTTTGCCAGATCAACATACTTTTCAATCTTGTAGATTTGAGCTGCCTCCATTCTGTTCTCATATGGCACCGTGAGCTCGATCATGATCAGCTGCTTGGTTGACTGAGAGTGGACTACTATGTCTGGTCTCATGCCACTCTTGCTAATGATCTCTGGGTGACTCTTCCATTCTGGGAGGTCTGCAGTGCACTCCCAGTCAGCTGCCCCGTCCAGCAGACTCTGCCTGCATGTTCCAAGTGGCACTGTTGTTCTTGGCCATGATTCGCTGCCTCCTGCCGTGAAGAATGTTGCAGGTGCTTTTGGAGTCCTGATTTTCCCTTTTGTGGTGTTGGTACTAGCCCAGACTACTTGTACAATCTCTTTGAGCACTTGGTTGCGCCTCCATGTGTATCTTCCTTGAGCCAGGGCTACTTACATGAGCTTAGGACGTGCTCTCCACTGCTGGTAATTACCTCTGATGCAGTTATGTATGCTACCGTTCCCATGGAGGTTGTCTTCACCCGTGTCTGTCGACTAGTTTGTTTGTGCGTCTGTCACAGCCCTGATATGGCCCTTTGTGATCGGCTGGGCTATAAGCAACATTACCCTACCCTGTGCGTCTGTCAGCAAGATACCACAAAAAACTGTATGATCCATTTTCACCACTCTTGGTCGAAAGACAGAACGTGGCCAAAGGATGAACACGACAAATGACTGCTGATCTGTGGTGCCAGGCGGCATCAAACGACGACGATCCTGGACAGCAAGATTATGGCTAATGTTCCACCAAAACTTGAACACGGTGAAGTTATTGTTCATAACGGTATAATTATACATATTTGAAGCAATAAATTTCAAGGAATGTTTAAGCATTACAGCAGTGTAAACGTCGTAATGTCATTACAAATTTGAAAAATTATTGATAAAGCTCCGCCCAAAAAAAAACATTGACAAACGAATCACAAGAAAAAACACGACGCATTTCGACCTCTTAGGTCTTCTTCAGGCAAGATGCACAACACTCAGGACATGTCGTGCCATGTTTCTTCATCTCTTTTAGGGAAATTTTTTTTTAAAGCAAACCAGGAAGTAATTCTTTCAGTTCATTCCCTCTATCACTTCCCCCAACGGAAATAGAAATGATTTTCTAGGATACGTTCGATTTTCGCTGAAGTCTGTGTTTTCCTGAGTACACTCCTAGTCTTTTTTTTTTTTCCTTTCTTGTATCATAATCACTGTTCTACTTACAGACTCAACATGAAATTACTCGTCAAAGTTGAGTCCAGCCACGACTCTAACCAATGGCATGAACATCCACCTTTCTGTTCTCACATTTTCTTTGACACACTGGACCCTTCAGCAATGTCTTGACAGTACAACAACTGAGTCTCCACCCCCAACTCTTGAACGGTGTCACAATGGCGGTGCAAACAATTCCAGATCAAGTCAGAAAGAGAATGCTGGAGAAGGCTTTCAGCGAGTGCCAACAACTCCCCTGCCTTGTGTTGTTCTGTTGCTAGTAACTCCCTCTTTTCTTGATTCGGCGTATTTTTGTTGTTATCTTTTCTTGCCGTTATGTACTGTTTGTGTACCTTTCTTGATTAATTTTCTTTGTTCTGGAAACTCTTCAACACTGTTTCTTCTTGTTGTAATTTACATGCCAGGCTTTTAGCTGCAAGTCTAGTCACGTCTGGCGACTAGGTATACTGAAAACTGTACAGACTGTCCAGACGGGACACCAGTTGTCCACTCTGCAGTGTATTTGCCCATTTGACATTTTTTTACGCATTGTGTGCTAACTTTCAGCATTGTTAACTCGAGAATGAGAAATTAATCGGAATGGCGGGCGCTCTTTGCACAGCCTCGTCTTGTGAGCCTCGATTGCTGACGTCATGATGATTAGCCACCATCTCATTTGTAAATCTGGTTGCTTGTTACATGTTTCCATGATCACCACGAACTGTCTGGATGGCTGTTTGTATGCAGAGATCAGGAAATCTGGTGAGCCCTGGGAGACGACATGAACAGAAATCTCACTGGGCATCACCTACTCAACAGACAGCAAGACGCAGTACAAAATGACAGCACAAATAAACTGCACACACAGTGTAAACCAATAAAACATCTTCCTTCTACCTCACACTCTCACAACAAGCAGAAGGAGAATGGTCTGAAAGATGATCACCATCCGGTAACTCGATAAACTACATACCCCGAATGGTGCTACATTAACCTGAATTTCAAAAAGGGGCACAAACGGAAATGTTTTTCAAATAAACTTCACAACAGGTTTTGAGAGATCACGCCCGGTGCTTAGTTGCACTCTTCACATTAAGCCGCGTTCCTATAACACCAAAAACTTTTCAAGAATAAAAAAGAGGAGGGGGAATTTCCAAAGGGGAGAAAATTACAATTTCTCTCAGAGCTCTTCCATACCCGAAAGTCCCCCTCTCGACAGGAGTCACAAAGGATGAACTAATATAGGGGGAACTTCCGAAATCTTCGGAGACGAACCTTTCAGGGTCAAAGATAAACTTCTTGGGCTCACGTCCAGCTTTCAGTTGACAAAAACAAACTTCACAGCTTCACACACACACACACACACACACACACACACACGCAGAGGGAACCTCTCGCTCGAAGATCAATCATCAGCAGGCCCAGTCCTGGCTTAAGAATTCAGTCACAACATTCTTTTTTCTTTCATTCTACACAAAAGTAGTCCTTTTTTTTAAATACACAAAATTAACAGGGACTCGGCAAGTCCTTTTCAAAGGTGAGGATACAACGTTCCATTCATATTCTCCCATACCACTCAACACACACACACACACACACACACACACACCTTGTCGCTCCCCATTCTCCACGCATCCATTATACCGTAGCGTGAATGTAAGCCACAGGCATATTTCACAAGCTACTAAAGGTCGGCTGGACGTACACTGAAGGTGGGGCAGAGGGCGGGGGGAGCGGAGGAGGGGGGGAGGGGGGGTGGAAACCCTTCCATAGAGGAGAGAGCAAC
This sequence comes from Conus betulinus, assembly GCA_016801955.1. Taxonomy (NCBI): domain Eukaryota; kingdom Metazoa; phylum Mollusca; class Gastropoda; order Neogastropoda; family Conidae; genus Conus; species Conus betulinus. Next base: position 45,856 of record JADBJO010000567.1, on the reverse strand, counting down.
CAATGCGCCTCTTCTGTCGCGGACGTAAACCACAAGGGCAGGACAAGAAAACGGGGCTGCAAGAAACACAGTTCAGGTCCGAGTCCCTTTACGTACTTCTGGATTTTTTTTTCAGGTCGGAGGGAAAGAGGGTTCAGAATCGGTTGTTTGTAAAGGTGTACGAGAATCTATTTCCAGACAACAGCTTGGAAAGAAAAAGGATCAATCTACAAAATAAAGCGGATTTTAAAATTAGATGAAGAAGAAAAGAAGAAGATGAAGAAGACGATAGGCCATTCCACATGCACATAGAACTCACCTTGACCTGCCTGACAAGTGTAAGGTGACAGCAGAGGAGTATGGATACTGGGCCCTGGAGCAGCGCACACACAACAGTGCCAGAGGGGAGGGTCGCTGATCAGGGTGTGTGTCCCATTGAACGCTTTCTCGTGGGTCAAAGGGGGTCACGCTCACCCCCATCCTTCCCTCAATACTCGTTAAAGTAACGTGACTGTTCACTCGATTTTCTTTCCTGGTGATAAACTCTATAAAGATCGCAGTAAAATAATGAATGCAATAAAACGGTTAAATTCCACGTGGTATAAACGGAAAACCAGTCCACTTGGTATAAAAGGACAATCAATCCACTTGGTATAAACGGACAATCAACGAGATCTCTGTCTAGTACGAAACATCGCATGGTGTTAGCAACTGGACGAAACATCAACAAGCTATGCCATGGAAATCAGCCCCGACAAGACCAAGCCGATGACGTGCCAGAACAAAACCGTCAGTGCTGAGATATTCATCCACGGGCAGTAACTCAAATTAGTTCAAGACTTCACTAACCTGTGAACCATCATGAGCAGTGCGGGGG
>JADBJO010000567.1:37500-40000 GCA_016801955.1 Conus betulinus | reverse complement strand
CTCCATGTGTATCTTCCTTGAGCCAGGGCTACTTTACATGTGGGTTTTTCTGCCCCGACCGGCTCCTACCCAGAGTTGAGTTTGCTGCGGACTCAGTTGGGAAGACTGGGACCACACAGTCGAGTTTCATCCACTTAATGGATGCGTTTCTGAGAGTGTTGCTCAAATTTCCTGACCAACACTGCAGGTGTCTGTATCTCTCGGGCCTGGTTGACGCCGGGATATATTATGAAAGGAAGCGCGTAGAGTACAGCCCTGTCATGTAGTCTCAGACCGAAATGGAAATCCGTAGCATCATCTTAATCATCCTCATTCTCATCGATCAGCATAAAAAAAAAGTCTCAAATTTCTGTGGCCCTTCATGCCCTGCTCTCATGGTGACCTCAATTTCGATGTCCTCTCCACGTCTGTGGCCTTGGTTTGGTTCCGTCGGGTCACCGGTATCGGCGAGTCCATGGGGGCTGTCGTTGGACGGACGTGGTGGCGCCCTCCGGAGGGAGAGCTCACTCACGCCGGCTCCGCGACAAAGCAATTATTGTCGTCAGTAGGCAAAAAAAAAAAAAAAAAAAAAAAAAGATACCACAAAAACTGTATGATCCATTTTCACCACTCTTGGTCGAAAGACAGAACGTGGGCCAAAGGATGAACACGACAAATGTAACTGCTGATCTGTGGTGCCAGGCGGCATCAATCGACGACGATCCTGGACAGCAAGATTATGGCTAATGTTCCACCAAACTTGAACACGGTGAAGTTATTGTTCATAACGGTATAATTATACATATTTGAAGCAGTAAATTTCAAGGAATGTTTAAACATTACAGCAGTGTAAAACGTAATGTCATTACAAATTTGAAAAATTTATTGATAAAGCTCCGCCCAAAAAAACATTGACAAACGAATCACAAGACAAAACACGACGCATTTCGACCTCTAGGTCTTCATCAGGCAAGATGCACAACACTCAGGACATGTCGTGCCATGTTTCTTCATCTCCTTCAGGGAAATTTTTTTTAAAGCAAACCAGGAAGTAATTCTTTCAGTTCATTCCTTCTGTCACTTCCCCTAACGGAAATAGAAATGATTTTCTAGGATACGTTCGATTTTCGCTGAAGTCTGTGTTTTCCTGAGTACACAACTAGTCCTTTTTTTTTTTTCCCTTTCTTGTATCATAATCACTGTTCTACTTACAGACTCAACATGAAATTACTTTCAAAGTTGAGTCCAGCCACGACTCTAACCAATGGCATGAAACATCCACCTTTCTGTTCTCACATTTTCTTTGAGACACATGGACCTTCAGCAATGTCTTGACAGTACAACAAACTCAGTCTCCACCCCCAACTCTTGAACGGTGTCACAATGGTGGTGCAAACAATTCAAGATCAAGTCAGAAAAAGAGAATGCTGGAGAAGGCTTTCAGCGAGTGCAAACAACTCCCCTGCCTTGTGTTGTTCTGTTGCTAGTAACTCCCTCTTTTCTTGACTCGGCGTAGTTTTTTGTAATCATCTTTTCTTGCCGTTATCTACTGTTTGTGTACCTTTCTTAATTAATTTTCTTCGTTCTGGAAACTCTTCAACACTGTTTCTTCTTGTTGTAATTTACATGCCAGGCTTTTAGTTGCAAGTCTAGTCACGTCTGGCGACTAGGTATACTGAAAAACTGTACAGACTGTCCAGACGGGACACCAGTTGTCCATTCTGCAGTGTATTTGCCCATTTGACATTTTTACGCATTGTGTGCTAACTTTCAGCATTGTTAACTCGAGAATGAGAAATTAATCGGAATGGCGGGCGCTCTTTGCACAGCCTCGTCTTGTGAGCCTCGATTGCTGACGTCATGAATTAGCCACCATTCTCATTTGTAAATCTGGTTGCTTGTTACATGTTTCCATGATCACCACGAACTGTCTGGATGGCTGTTTGTATGCAGAGATCAGGAAATCTGGTGAGCCCCTGGGAGACGACATGAACAGAAATCTCACTGGGCATCACCTACTCAACAGACAGCAAGACGCAGTACAAAATGACAGCACAAATAAACTGCACACACAGTGTAAAACCAATAAAACATCTTCCTTCTACCTCACACTCTCACAACAAGCAGAAGGAGAATGGTCTGAAAGATGATCACCGTCCGGTAAACTCGATAAACTACATACCCCGAATGGTGCTACATTAACTTGAATTTCAAAAAGGGGCACAAACGGAAATGTTTTCAAATAAACTTCACAACAGGTTTTGAGAGATCACGCCCGGTGCTTAGCTGCACTCTTCACATTAAGCCGCGTCCTATAACACCAAAAACTTTTCAAGAATAAAAAAAAGGGAGGGGGAGTTTCCAAAGGGGAGAAAATTACAATTTCTCTCAGAGCCTCTTCCATACCCGAAAGTCCCCCTCTCGACAGGAGTCACAAAGGATGAATAATGTATAGGGGGAACTTCCGAAATCCTCGAGACGAACCTTTCAGGGTCAAAGATAAAACTTCTTGGCTCACGTC
>JADBJO010000567.1:0-32500 GCA_016801955.1 Conus betulinus | reverse complement strand
TCCGTTTTCCCCCTTTAGCCTTCGTTTTGGCTGTAGAACTGCTAGCTATTAAGATTAGAAATAGTGGCATTGAAGGAATACAGATACGAAATGAAAGAAATGCAAGCATCAAAATTCAACAGATGGCTGACGATACAACCCTTTTTCTAAAACACCAGAATGACATAACAACAGCAACAAATATTCTCAGACAATTTGCATGTTTCTCTGGCTTGAAACTAAACATACGCAAAACTAAAGTCTTGGCAATAGGTGATGTTGATGAAAGAGTTCTTAACATACCCTTTGAAATAGTGGACAAAGTAAAAATCTTAGGAATATCCTTTGCAAAAGACAAAATGGCCAAAGAAATAGAAGACAACTGGAAAAGTAGGCTGAAAACTCTAACAGCTATGATAAAAGAATGGAGTAAGAAGAGAGACCTTAGCATACATGGTAAAATAGTGATCATAAAGACATTTTTGACCAGCCAATTTATTTATGTTATGCAGTCGGTTGGACTGCCAAGGGAAATACTGATTAAAGTTAATACAATTTTATATAAATTTCTTTGGCAAAGGAAACACAGTAACAGAAAAGCCTTTGAAAAGATTAAAAAGAAAGGTAATGAAAGCAGATTATAAAGAAGGAGGGTTAAGAATGGTTGACATGATTGAATTGCAAAAATACCTTTAACTACAAATGGATTGGACGATTATACAACCAAAGAACTGAGACATGGTGCCTCATTCCTTTTTGGCACTTGAAAAGAATAGCCTCAGCTGAGGAAATATTTGAAATAAACTGTTCTCCTAAAGATATACCAGGGATCTCTACAATCGAAAATAATTTTTGGAAAGAAGTTCTATTAACTTACCTAGATAACAAAAAACTAAAGTAGAAAAGCGATTGTTACTTGCAAAATATATTGGTACACAATGTCTCTTTTATAATAAGTTAATCAAATATAAAAGTAAGGTCCTCAATTTTGAAAAATGGCGAGAGAAAGGCCTCATCACAATAAACGATATTATTAAAAACGCAGGAAAGGCGTTTTTTTTTTAACTTTAGTGGAAGTACAAGACCTACTTAACCAAAAACAGGGCAATAACCATGTTTCAATATAATGCTCTACTAAATGCCATACCACAAACCTGGATTGACTTGATAAAAGATAGGAATAGACGATTTGAAATGGAGAATCATGGGTACCTCTGAAGCAAATCGTTCTATGCTAAAACACAAAACAATTATTAAAGAATATCTGTTGAAAAAAGAGTAACAACAAACCGTTAACTCCACACGCCGTAGATTTTTGGAGCAGAAAAAACTGAACATTGAATTGAGTGAAAAGATGTGGCTTACGCCAAGACTGGCAACAAAAGAAGTACGCTTACGTGAGCTGCAATGGAAATTGTTACATAAATATCTATCCCACAAATATTATGCTACACAAAATGGGCGTGTGCCAATCTATTTCATGTGATTATTGTCCGGACACTGTGGGATACCATTGAGCACTTTTTTTTTGAATGTCCATCAGTGAGACAGTTTTGGTTAGAAATTGAAAACATTATTTTCTCAAAGGTAGGCATGAAATTTCATTTGTCTGTAACAGACGTGCTGTTCGGTTTATATGAAAAGAAATCTTCACATAATTATGTGTGCATCAATAACATTTTGCTAGTGGGTAAAATGTGCATAAGCAAGATTAAGAAGACAAAGTCATCGATACCATATGAAGTGGTTTTTGAGCAGGAGGCACAGTTAAGGAAGTTAATATAACACGCACGCAGGCACACGCACGTATGCACGCTTGAGCGCTCACACACACGCACGCGCACACACGCACACACATGCGCGCACAAAGACACACAAGCATAAATTTTGCGCCGCTCCAGCTCTCCTTTTCACACAAACAATAGCAGACGTGTAAAAAGCAGGCACCCACACACTGTTCTGTGCTCAACCGCAATTGTGCATGTTCTTTTTAGTTAACGAATAATTCATGTTCATGAGCGCTATGTAATGTTTCTAATGGCTTTGTAGATAATGTTAACTTTATCTTTTGCAAATGCTGTTATCACACACGCACGCACGCACGCACGCACACGCACACACAAAACAGTGGATGTGGGATATGAGGGAAGGGAGGGAGGGGAGGTGCAAATGTGTGTTTAATTCAATTAAAAGTATACTATGCAGCAAACACAGCAGAATGAAAGTGTCAATGCACCACACATCAGTACATGAATAAACCCAGACGCTTTGTATCAAACGCCAAAATATTAAGATCCGCAATGGAATGTCCATCATTTAAAACACGCGCACCACACACAGGCACACACACACACACACACGCGGGGGGGGGGGGGGGGGGGGGGGGGGGGAGGGGAGAGAGAGAGAGAGACGTTGCATGGTGAGTATGAGTCAATATAACAGGGGGAAATTGAAAATGAATGACAGCAGAAAAAAAATAGGGAGGATAGAATTTCTCTTTCTCTCTCTCTGTCTCTGTTTCTCTCTCTCTCTCTCTGTCTGTCTGTCTGTCTCTCTCTCTTTCTTCACTCCTCTCTGTCTGTCTGTCTCTCACTCTCTCTCTCTCTCGCTCCCCCCTCTCTCTCTCTCTCTCTCGCTCGCTCTCACATGATACTGTTTGTCTCGCTGCAATGATTTCCTCGTGTCTCCCTTGTGGTCTCTCTTTTTCACTATAAGGATAGCCTTCAGGGGGAAATAAACCGGTTTGCGAGACGAGCTGTACGTTTTCTTTACTACGTCTCTCTCCCTCTCTCCTCTCTCTCTTCTCTTTTTTCTGTTCCTCCCTCCTCTCCTTTGCGCACTTCTGGTATCATCCTTGCATACTTATTTTCGTCTTTCGTTTCAAGGATGTTTCCCGGAAGATGTCCGTTGCCTTTCTTTTTTTTTTTTAAATTTTATATATAACTCTTGTATCTTCTTGTGAAACACAGTGTGAGAGTGTCACTGCACCAAACACTAGTACAGAAATGAACCCTGACGCGCTGTAACAAACGCCAAAACATTAAAAACCAGCAAATTAATGTCCATTGATACCAATACATCATACAGAGCCGCATGGTGCGTGAGTGAGAAAGATAGGAAAAGGGAAGGAAAAAAAAAAAAAAAAAAAAAAAAAAAAAAAAAAAAAAAGCTTAGAAAAAAAAAAAAAAAAAAAAAAAAAGAAAAATAGAGGAAGAAAAAAAAGGAAAAAAACATAGTAAAGGCGGGGGAAAACAAAAAAAAGAAAACATAGAAGGAAAAAAAAAAACGACAAAAACATAGAAAAGGCGGGGGTGGTGGAAAGAGTTGAGGAAAAAAAAAAAAAAAAAAAAAGAAAAAAAGAGGTGACGGGTGGGTTTGAAAAAAAAGGGTTGGACAGCAGGGAGGGAGAGGGGGACGGGTGGGGTTGGATGTAGAGACAAGAAAGGGTTGGACAGTGGAGAAGAGGGGGCGGGGTGGGTTTGATGTAGAGACAAGAAAGAGTTGGACAGTGAAGGTTGAGAGGGGGACAGTTGGGTTTGATGTAGAGACAAGAAAGGGTTGGACAGTAGAGAAGAGGTGACGGGTGGGTTTGATGGTAGAGACAAGAAAGGGTTGGACAGTGGAGAAGAGGGGACGGGGGTTTGGGTTGATGTAGAGGAGACAAGAAGGGTTGGACAGTAGAGACAGAGGGGACAGGTGGGTTTGATGTAGAGACAAGAAAAGGTTGGACAGAGAAGAGGGGATGGGGGGGTTTGACAGTAGAGACAAGATGTAGAGGGGTTGGACAGTGGAGAAGAGGGGACAGGTGGGTTTGATGTAGAGACAAGAAAGGGTTGGACAGTGCAGAAGAGGGGACGGGTGGGTTTGATGTAGAGACAAGAAGGGGTTGGACAGTGGAGAAGAGGGGACAGGTGGGTTTGATGTAGAGACAAGAAAGGGTTGGACAGTGGAGAAGAGGGGGACGGGTGGGTTTGATGTAGAGACAAGAAAGGGTTGGACAGTGGCGGAAGAGGGGACGGGTGGGTTTGATGTAGAGACAAGGTAGAGACAAGAAAGGGTTGGACAGTGGACAGAAAGGGTTGGACAGTGGGAGGAGTGGGTTTGATGTAGAGACAAGAAAGGGGTTGGACAGTGGAGACAGAGGGGACAGGTGGGTTTGATGTAGAGACAAGAAAGGGTTGGACAGTGGAGAAGAGGGGACAGGTGGGTTTGATGTAGAGACAAGAAAGGGTTGGACAGTGGAGAAGAGGGGACAGGTGGGTTTGATGTAGGGACAAGAAAGGGTTGGACAGGGGAGAAGAGGGGAGAGGTGGGTTTGATGTAGGGACAAGAAAGGGTTGGACAGTGGAGAAGGGGGACAGGTGGGTTTGATGATGTAGGGACAAGAAAGGGTTGGACAGTGGAGAAGAGGAACAGGTGGGTTTGATGTAGGGACACAAAAGGGTTGGACAGTGGAGAAGAGGGGACGGGTGGGTTTGATGTAGAGACACAAAAGGGTTGGACAGTGGAGAAGAGGGAAGGTGGGGTTGATGTTGGTAGGGACAAGAAAGGTTGGACAGTGGAAGAGGGGACGGGTGGTTTGATGTAGATACAAGAACAGTGGAGGAGGGGACGGGTGGGTTTGATGGACAAAGGGTGGACAGTGGAGAAGAGGGGACAGGTGGGTTTGATGTAGGGACAAGAAAGGTTGGACAGTGGAGAAGAGGGGACAGGTGGGTTTGATGTAGATACAAGAAAGGGTTGGACAGTGGAGAAGAGGACGACGGGTGGGTTTGATTGTAGAGACAAGAAAGGGTTGGACAGTGGAGAAGAGGGGACAGGTGGGTTTGATGTAGATACAAGGAAGGGGTTGGACAGTGTGGAAGAGGGGGACGGGTGGGTTTGATGTAGAGACAAGAAAGGGTTGGACAGTGGAGAAGAGGGGACGGTGGGTTTGATGTAGAGACAAAAAGGGTTTGGACAGTGGAGAAGAGGGGACAGGGGTGGTTTGATGTAGAGGACAAGAAAGGGTTGGACAGTGGAGAAGAGGGGAAGGGTGGGTTTGATGTAGAGACAAGAAGAGGGAAAGAGGTGGGTTTGATGTAGGGACACAAAAGGGTTGGACAGTGGAGAAGAGGGGGACAGGTGGGTTTGATGTAGACACAAAACGGGGACAGTGGAGAAGAGGGGACAGGTGGGTTTGATGTAGGGACACAAAAAGGGTTGGACAGTGGAGAAGAGGAAATAGGTGGGTTTGATGTAGGGACACAAAAGAAGTGGAGGGTTTGGACAAGGGTTGGAGGAGGGAGAAGGGGGACAGGTGGGTTTGATGTAGGACAAGAAAGGAAAGGGTTGGACAGTGGAGAAGAGGAGAACAGGGGGGGTTTGATGTAGAGACAAGAAAGGGTTGGACAGTGGAGAAGAGGGGACGGGGGGGTTTGATGTAGGGACACAGAAAGAATTGGACAGTGGAGAAGAGGGGACGGGGTGGGTTTGATGTAGGGACAAGAAAGGGTTGGACAGTGGGACAGGGATGGAAGGAACGGAGGGTTCGACAGGGAGAAGAGGCAGGGTGGGTTTGATGTAGAGACAAGAAAGGGTTGGACAGTGGAGAAGAGGGGACAGGTGGTTTGATGTAGAGACAAGAAAGGGTTGGACAGTGGAGAAGAGGGGACAGGGGGGGTTTGATGTAGAGACAAGAAAGGGTTGGACAGTGGAGAGGAGGGGACGGTGGGGTTTGATGTAGAGACAAGAAAGGGTTGGACAGTGGCGGGAGAGGGGACGGGTGGGTTTGATGTAGAGACAAGGAAGGGGTTGGACAGTGAAGAAGAGGGGACGGGTGGGTTTGATGTAGAGACAAGAAAGGGTTGGACAGTGGAGAAGAGGGGACAGGTGGGTTTGATGTAGAGACAAGAAAGGTTGGACAGTGGAGAAGAGGGGACGGGTGGGTTTGATGTAGACAAGAAAGGGTTTGAGTGGACAATGGAGAAGAGAGGGGGGTGGGTTTGATGTAGAGACAGAAAGGGTTGGACAGTGGAGAAGAGGGGACAGGTGGGTTTGATTGATGTAAAGGACAACGAAAAGGGTTGGACAGTGGAGAAGAGGGGGACGGTGGGTTTGATGTAGAGACAAGAAAGGGTTGGACAGTGGAGAAGAGGAAAACAGGTGGGTTTGATGTAGGGACACAAAAGGGTTGGACAGTGGAGAAGAGGGGGAGAATGTAGGGACAAAGAAAGGGTTGGACAGTGGAGAAGAGGGAAAGGTGGGTTTGATGTAGGGACACAAAAGGGTTGGACAGTGGAGAAGAGGAAACAGGTGGGTTTGATGTAGGGACACAAAAGGGTTGGACAGTGGAGAAGAGGAAACAGGTGGGTTTGATGTAGGGACATGAAAGTGTTGAACAGTGGAGAAGAGGAAACAGGTGGGTTTGATGTAGGGACAAGAAAGGGTTGGACAAGGGAGGAGGGGAGTGGAGGGGAGGGGCACACGAGGATGTAAGGAACGGAAAGGGTTGAACAAGGGAGATGAGGGGGTGCTGTGGGAATGTAAAGGGTTGGACAAAGGAGGAGGGAGGGGGGGGAGGCGGAGAGGCTTGATGCTGAGAATGGACAGGGTTGGACCAAGGAACTGGGGGTGGGGAAAGGGTCATGGGGTTGATGTTGGGATTGGAAAGGGCTGGATAGTGGAGAAGAATTGTTTAGCGCGAGGGGTCTAATGTGGGCAGAGGACTGGACAGACCTTTTTACCTTAAAACTGCTGTCGGTGTGCTCTTCAATTACAATAAGTGTATTTTGAACAGAGTTTCTGCATTCATCTTCCTCTTTTTGTAAAACCGAAAAGTGGAGAAGGGGATTCTTTTCACCTACCATCACACAGCAGACTGTAGAGGAACTGCCTGCTCATCATCCAGTGGATACTGTAGTCATAGTTTCTCCCAGTACAAATTATTTTCATACCTGAGTCAACAGCATACGCCCGGACAAATTCAAGCTCTATCGCCAGTCCTTCTCCCCCTTCCCATATATTTCAGGTCCTGTTAGTCCCCGCTATTGTTCCAAGGTATCAACACGCTGACGAAGATTCAAACACAGGGCGATTACGCTCGAGAGTTAGCGTGAGTTGTCGCTCTTTCGTCAAAGTGGAGAACACCATGGTTACAGACCACAAGTGCAATGGCGACTCAAGAACTTTGTCTCTTGATTTTTGTTACGACGAAGTTTTCTTCGTCGAATTCATCATATTTTTGAAAACGTGAGTTCCAGTTATGGCGAAATCGCACGGGTAAACATGTCTGTATACTCCTCCCTAATGTCCGACCCTTTCTACTCTAAACATAATCCTCTCTCCCCTTGCCCAGAATTTTTTTTCACATCAACCCTCTCCCCATTGCACAACCCTTTCTGCTCTTCACATCAACTCCCTAGACCTTCCCCACTCCACCCCCACCCTCTCTACTGTGCAACCCTTTCCATTCTCCACAAGACCCGCTCCCCCACCTCCTCCATCATCAAGCCCTTAATTCAGGCCCTACATCAACCCTATGACCCTTCCCCCCTCCCATTGTCCTTCCCTTTCCATTCCCTTTATCAATCCGCTGCCCCTCTCCCCCTCCTTCATTATCCAACCTTTTCCATAGACCACATGAACCCCCTGGCCCTGCTCTCTCCCTACCATCCAACCTTTTCCATCGCCAACATCAACCCAATGGCTGTCCACCTTCCGCCTCCCCGGCCTGTCCCCTGCCTCTGTTGTCCAACTTTTTCCACTTCTCATATCAGTTTCTGACCCCAACCCCCCCCCCCCCCCCATCCCATTTTCCAGCTCTTTACATTCCCCACATCAACCCCCTGATCCCCCCTCCCCTTCCACCGTCATACTCTTCATATTCTCAACATCAACCACCTCCCTCCACTGTCAAAAACCTTTACATTCCTCAAAACAATACCTGCCCCCCCCCCCCCCCCCCCCACACACACACACTCCATCATTGTCCATGATGTGGGAAAATGGAAAGGGTTAAACAATGGTGAAAGGATTGATGTGGGGAATGAAAGAGTTGGACAATGGGAAAGAGTTTTCCATGGAGAATGGAAAGGGTGGGACAATGGGAAGTGGGCAGATGTGACAAATGAAAAGACTTGGACAATGGGCAAAGGTTTGTCACGGGGAATGGACAAAGGGAAGCGGTTACAGTGGGAAATGGAAAGAGCTGGACAGTGGGAAGGAGGCTGACAGGGAGGAGGGCTGATAGATGTAGGTGTGGAGGGGGCTATAAAATCACACTGGAGGGAGGGGATGATGGACAGGGGAAGAGATTGCAGTGGGCTTGGGAAGGGGAAGAGACTGATGAAGCAGGTATTAACGAGATGGCGTGGGTAGTGGGTCAAAGGAATAAGACTGTAGGAAGGGGATAGTGATAGCAGTGGAGGGGCTGAATATGGGAAGAGAACTGCTGTTGTGGGTGGGAAGGAGGAGGAAGAAGGGGTGATGAAAGAAGGGGTTGTTCTTCTGCGTACGCAGGCTGATACTCCTGTCGACACTCCCTGTATAGACAGGCAGGTATTAATCCCATCTGCTCAACAAAGGGAATGGAGTTTTGTGTGTATGACTGTTTTTTATCCCGCCATTAAGGCAGCCATACTCCATCTTCGGGGAAGGTGCATGCTATGTGTAACGTGTCATCCATACCAATGGCCAAACTGGCCTTCTCTTCCGAAAGTTGGTGATGGGATTTTACGTGTGTGCAAGATGTTACGCGTGCGTTCACACACGGAACTTCGGTTTATAGTCTCATTTGAAGGACTGTATGGGAAATGGAGTCAGAACCAATGTTAACTCTGAGTGAAAAATCCCCCTGCACTGAAACAGCCTGGCGGAGATTCGAACCCGCAACCTTTGAATTACGAGTCCAGCGCTCTACTAACTGAGCTATTCCAGCCCCCCCAAGGGTTTTGAAGCAAATGGGTGACAAAGGGATTAGGGAGATGGGGAATGAGAGGGTACTGTTGGGAGGGGGGAGGGAATGGCTCTGGGAGAAAAGACAGTGGAGAGGGAACAACTGCAGACTTTAAAATGCCAGAAACACATTTCCACACGCTTGATGAAAAGTAACAGTAAACCATTACCAGCTGTGTGACCTTCCTGGGAATGCAATCATGGAAGATAAATGAATTGTGAATGAATCATGCTTGCAAATACCTAAGTTATGTCTGTGTGGCAAATGTTATGTAATTATCTGTATTCATGGGTGTACTTGTGCCTACTTTTTAACTTGACTGACTCCAAACGATAGGAGTTTGTTTTCTCTTCATGTATGGCTGCACTGGATGAGTAGGAGCTACAGATAAATGGCTCTGATGGGAATCAAACCCAGAATCTCCAAGCAGGGAGTCGCCAGTGCAAATCACTGTGCCAAGGTGGCTTTGTTTCTGGTTTTACTGAGCTCTCTGTACGTGTGGTTATTGTTATTTGTACCATTGATAGAATATCTTAATATATATCTTAGTTTGTCTTTCTTCTAAACTAACTATGAATTAAAAAATATACAGTCTACAAGTTCACTATACACACCAATATGAAAGTCAACTCACCCATCTCAAATTCGCTTCTGGCTTTATTATCCACAACTTCCATTTTTTTTTTTTTTTTTACTTTCACAATACAAAAAACATTTTGCATTATTACTGCTTTTTTCTGCAGGCAAAACATTTTCACATAACTGTACCTTTCATATCACATGTATAACTGTACACAAATGAATACAGAAATAATATAAATCATTCAGAAACAAAAAAAAGCAGCTTCAAAATGTGTTCAAAGGTAAACACACCATGAAAGTGAAGATGGACACTTGTGTGTAAAAAAACAGTTTCCAGCAGTATTATTACATTTTGGCTCTAAAAAAATTGCTTTTGGTGTGAACTTTTCTAGTTCTAACGCATGAACAAAACGAAAAAGAAAGAGACTTTGTCACACACAGTAAAGTGATTTAAAGTGTTCAACAATCAACATCTGCTAAAGCAGTTCACAAACACTTTGGTATTCTTTCATTAATGCTGTCAACTATTGCTTCCCCCACCCTCCACTTCCTTCTCTTTAAGACATGCTTTTATGACACGTTTCTCTCTTTGTCCACAGAGGAAGACCTATAGTAAACATGTCAGGGCTAAAATTTCCCAACTTACAATAGCTGTTCAAGAGCAAAGACCCAAAGATCATCCCAAAGAGACAGGTTTGGATCAAGGAGGAGGGGAAAAATGGGTGATAGCAGAGGAGCATCTAGGAATCACGTCTCCGATGCATTCTGTAACCCTAGGAGTAAAGCCCTAGGAGTATACGGAATTAAGGACAGAGAAACTTGCATAAGTAGGGCTTCTTCTCTGAAAACCTGCTGTCCTGCTGTCCCATGTCTCTGCCTCCACACTTTTCTCCTCGCAAACACTCTCTCCCTTTGCTGACCCAGTTGAATATCATCTTCTTCACAACAGACTGCTTTCAAGTGTTACAGACTATTTTAAACTACCTTCGTCTAATACATTGCATAGCAAAAACAGGTGGGGGGGGGGAGGGGGGGGAGGGTAGGCAGAAATTAAGCAATCTTGCATGGAAAATAAAACAATATACAAAGCCTAGCAGTCACAGGTTTTAAATTTGTCAGGCACAGGGGCAAACAAAAACCAATCTTGCACAGAAAACAATCAATGAATCCCAGCAGTCCAGGTGTTAAATCTATCAAGAGTGGAAGCAGAAAAAAAAAACCCAAAACAATCTTGCAAAGAGAACAAAATGATATATGAAACCCAGCAGTCAAAAGTGTTGAATTTGTCAGAGACAGGGGCAAAAATAAAGCGATCTTACATGGAAAACAAAACAATAAGACACAGGTATTACAATAATCTAGCTGCGCTCTTAAAGATAAAAAGGCAGCAGATCTTTGAGAGAAAAAAAAATGCATCCCATCTCAAAGACAATACGCCGTTTGGGCTATCACTCTCAATCTGCCAACACACATTCATATTCAAACAGCACATAAAACAAAAATAATGTAAGGCAGGGACCAGGTTTGGTTGGCAAGGTAAAAGTCAAACAAATTTTGCAACAGGGAAAACAAATGTATAAGTCAATGGACGGAATGGTTCTTAAATGTTTAAGATTTTTTTTTCAATTTGGAAGTAGGTCACCATCTAAATGGGTAAGTACAATTAAAAAAAAAAGCCAATGCAATATATAAAACAACTTCAAGTTTCTAGCTATTGTTTATTATGTCCACCCAAAATGTCAGTTACTTATGCCATCATTCTGATATCATAATCACAGTTGTCATGCAGGCACAGTCCAGTAATTCAGCCACATTCTGGTTTTATCAGATGCTGCTGCTTAAACATTACACTGATGTGCTCACTGAAATCTTGGCATCTCAGTTTTTGGATGAATTGTCCTTGACCATATTGGTTTCTTCCTCTACTGCTTCAGGTCAGCTTCAAAGTCCCTCTTTCTTTCTCCAACTGTGTCTCTTTCATCATTCACTAGCAAACGACTACAGTTTGTGATGTCACACTATACAGAAAAATTCGTCTTTTCTTTTTCCTAGCATTCTTTCCAGTCCTAGAGCAGAAAACTAAGTTAAACCTGAATCAGGGTTTTTCTTTAATCTGAGGAGAAAAGTCATAACTACATGTTACTCAGTTCTTTACACTAGTTTGGATGAAGCATGGTTTTTTTTCCTTACAACTTCCAACCAGAGAAAAGAATGAATTGGCCTTAATGAATGATGAGGTAGCTACAAAAACAAGAAGTAGATCCTTAAAATGAATAAATGCTCCAAAAGACAGTGACTGACTCTAAAATCACAGTCGTACTTCACAAGATGGACAGGTGGTCCTCAATGTTTTGGTTCATTTAGCTGCACCAGCAATGGGCTCCAGGAAGGCTGGTTTGAGCGGTACATGTTGCATGACGGTCTCAAACCTGAGGGCGTTGTGTTTACGCTCCTCCTGCAGCCAGTGAATCATCTCTGTGCGGTCCCACTTCATCTTTTCATCGTACGGTCGACCCTGAACACAGGTGTGTTCGTTAGTGTGTGTGTGTGTGTGTGTGTGTGTGTGTGTGTGTGTGAGATGATATCATATATATGATATATAATACATCACCTAAGAAATTTCACCATAATGTTCACAGGAAAACTTACCTGCATTTGTGTTTTTTGCAAGTTATTCTCACAAAAATCAAAACAAAACACAAAAAAGTTTGTCTAATTTTGTCAAATCTGTCAAACATGGGAAATGTGCAGTGGTCCTGAATGTCCTTGTCCCTTCTGTTTCTTTGTTTAATGTGTTTAGGGTCCTCAATGTCCTTGTTCCTTCTACTTCTTTGTTTAATATGTTTAGGGTCCTCAATGTCCTTGTTCCTTCTACTTCTTTGTTTAATATGTTTAGGGTCCTCAATGTCCTTGTTCCTTCTACTTCTTCGTTTAATGTGTTTACTTTTAATGTCTAGTCCGTTACAAAAGCCCAGACATTTTGTTGTTTGAGGTCTCTCTTTCACTCACAAAAGGAACACCACAGATGCATTTCACAGATGCGAGACGTTTGAATTCTTGCTGGATTTCTTTGCGCAAATGGGGTGAGACACTAACAAAGAATAACCAGAGGAACTTTTGATTCTCTCCAACACAAAACAGAATAGTGTGGTACCATGAAATGCAGTAAATGTCTTCTGGGTAAAAAACAATCAGAGTTCTCACTCTCCCAGAGTGGGAGTACTATTTGTGTAGATTTTTTTTTTGTCTGTTATTTAAAATATCCGAAGAAGACATATTACATTCTGCAAACAAAATTCACTGGTCTTAATTGTATTGAGTATAACCAAGCGTTACTTTGCACCTCGTCTTGTGTCTGTTGTCACTGGGCTTTTTGGGGGGATCCATCTACATCCCTGCTTAGTATAACAGTTTTGTTGATGTAAACTGACCAATAAGCACACGTGCAGAATAGTTGGTCTGTATTTGCCAGTATAACAGAGAAGTTGTTCATACTCCAGAAGTTAAACCTGAATGCAAACATATTGATATAATGAAAAAGTAGTCTAGACATACTCTTGACGTACACTGTATGAAGACAATTACTTAGTAACTGTTCATTAACAATGAATAATAATCCAGTAAAGAGCAACACTTCTTCTTTTATTAAATTTTTGTACACAGTCTTTGTAGAAAATACGCTCATTTCAACAACAACAAAATACACAAACCAATAGCAGTTTGCGGGTAACTAGGCCTGTGTTTCTATTTCTTAGTGCAGTAATCTTAACTTGTATCCCCAGCAACCAGCCAGGTGATTCTAACACTGTTGGTTACCTTGAAGGACACAATATCCTGGAACTTGGCTCTGATGTAGTCCAGCTCTACCTTGATGTCTGCGTCCAGAGATTCAATTTTCTGAAACCAATTTTTCAATGATAGCATTACAGCAGTCTGTTTGTTCCTTTACGAGTTTATCTTTTTTCTTTGTTGCTTGCTTTGTTTGCACATCTGTTTACTTATCAATTTATTTGTTAGTGTTTGCTTGCTTTGCTTGTTTGTCCACATGTCTGTTTACTTACCAGTTTATTTATTAGTTTTGCTTGCTTGTCTCTTTGCATGTTTGTTAGCTTCTTTTTTGCAAGTGTGTTTGTTTGTTTGCTTGAATGTTTATTCGTTTGCTTCTTTGTTTGTTCGCATGTGTGTGTGTGTGTGTGTGTGTGTGAATTTTTGCGTGTTCAGTCGCTTGCTTACTAGCTTGTTTGTTTCCATAGTTCTTTGCTTGTTTCTTTGTTTGCATGTTTGTTTTACTTCTTTCCTCATTTGTTTGGTTGGTTTGTTCATCGCTTATTTTTTTTTGTTTGTGTATTTATTAACTTGCTTGCTTGTTTGTTTTAGATTCCCTTGCTGAAAACTCAAGGTCACCCTGTCTTCGGAAGAAAAATCACATCCCTGCAAAATTTACATCATCAGGAAGTGTGTGTGTGTGTGTGTGTGTGTGTGTGTGTGTGTGTGTGTGTTTGTGTGTGTGTGCATGTTTTTTTTTTTTGTGTGTGTGTGTTTGTATGTGACGTGCATATGTGTGAGAGGAAAAGGAGAGAGAGAGGGGGGAAAGGGGAGGGACGGGGAGTATGCATGTGTGTGAAAGTCAACCTCAAATTTTAAGTTGAATCTTTATTGCTTACAGATACTCTGATCCTTAAAACAAGAGCGGGGGGAAAACTCACAAGGTAACCAAAACAAACAAAAAAAAAAAGGGAGAATGTTACTACAATCAAGCCAGTTTCATTCATACACACAAATTACTGTCATTCAAATATTAACCCTGTTCATATAGCGAGTTCATCATGCTCACCGAAACACACTCACAGTCCCCCCTCCTCCATGCTCCCTCCCCATCTCACCCTCCCTCACCATCCTTCCATCCCGTCACAAATGTTCTACAAATGCTCTACATACTTGCACAGACGTACAAACACACACTAAACCCCACATAATAAGCAAGATGACAGAAATAGGGGGGAAAGTACTACTTCCAGTTAGGTCCATGAGCATGCAACAGTGCAGGTCAAACACTCTGAATCCTCCGAGTAACAGCGATGCCAGAGACTCAAACCTCACCTTGTAAAGGTAGGTGCGATATCGAGCTTCCTCCAGCAGCAACACGGAACTTTTCTTCACCCCTGCAAGACCAACATGCATCAACAGCATTGTATCTCACACACACACACACACACACACACACACACACACACACACACATTCACATGCATACATACGCATACACATATACAACACCCACACACTCTTACATATTCGCACACAAACACACATGCATATCCTAGTTCACCATGGTCTGTGCAAGCCATGAAAGATCATGGCAACAGTCTGCCCCCAAAGCACAGTTGAATGGATTTTAAGAAAGCTGTCAGTGCAGATTTGGCATCGTAAGAGCGGGGGAACCAGCTTGCAAGAGAGCTATGGGTTATGGTCGAGTTAGCTCCCTTAGACTTCCATAGCATCCCAGTCAGCCAGGGTGTTCTTCATGCCAAGTAAGATGAAAGCACCAGTCTGGTCGGGGTGAATATGAGTACTATGCACTTGTGTTCACACACCCACCCACACATACATAGTTACATAAATGCGCATATATTATAATCATCTTAATTACTTTCATTGTTAAAATTCAAAGTGCAAAACTTTATGGGAAAAAACAGAATGTGTATCTCAATATCAGGAAATATCAATGACCTGTCTAAAACCATTTCTAAAGGATCTAAAAAAAGGTTCTGAATATTTTTTCAATCTCTGACTTGACAGTAACAACGATGATACGTATACGAGTGTGACTATGGCAGGAAGAGAGGGAGATAATCTTGACATGTGGACATAAACATCAAATATGTACAAAATTTCTGCATCACACACTACAAAATATTCTATTTGTGAAACCTTTTTCATATGATCTAATCTTTCTTCATGTGCTCTTACACACACAAAAAAAATCAGATTTTTGTTTTGAGTATGGTGCAATATCAATTTTCCCCTAATTATGTCAGCAAAACACATCAAATGTACACACCAAAACAAGAGACCCCGGAAACAACCAGGGGGAGATTAACATAAGGGGCTGTTGAACTGCAGAATATAAGTCTCACCACAGGCACATGCTAATGGATTGTTCATCACAAGGCGCTTCAAACAGGAAGACTGGAACCACACGGTCAAATTCACACTTCATGAATGTACCTTCCTCTCTCTCTTCCAGAATCTTATGTTTCTTCTCCACACCCACGGCATCTGTCAGCACTTATCAAAATCTCTTTTGTAAACAAGTTTGCCACTGGACGGGTGGTGGTGGTGTTCTCCAGAAGGAAGCAATCACTCACACTGGCTCCACAGCCACTGACGTCAGCACAGGGCTCAGGTGGTGTCCTGCATATCTCAGAACAGGCCTAGCTGAATATCATCACCAGAGTCACTCAACAGCCATGCACTGTCTCCTCTGTCAAGCTATCCCATGGTGATATCAACCGCTCCCAGCGGACTGCCATGCTGGGTGTAGCTGTGTCTGAGAAGAAGAGCGAGCAGCGAGAGAAGATGAGACAGCAAAAAGAAGACTAAGAAGGAGGGCCGAAAGACCCACAGACCGTTAGTTTTGGCGAAGAATCGGTTGGGGTCTGAAGCTGTGCGTTCAAACTGCTCCAGCTTGACCAGCAGTGTCTCCCGGCGAAGGATGAACTCTGTAGCTTGCTCCCACCTCTCCACAGCCTGTCCACAGGTAAATCAACAGTGTTCACAATCACCAAACTAACACATGAAACTTGCACGTATAATCTGACACACACACATACACGAACACTCATCTACCCACCCACGTATGGGATACAAACCACGCTTCCACGTACATGCGTTCATGCATATACACATACATAAACATCCACGTCTGCATGCGCATGCACAAACTCACACACACACACACACATAAACACAATTCATACATACATGCGTACACATCAAAACACAAACCAGAACTGGTAACACCTGATCGATGCTTTGAGTTTAAGCAATGATCCATCTGTCACGTCAATGCGTTCCTCATTTCTTAAAGCTAAAATCATGTGAAATTTGACATTTTTCAACTGTTTTTCAGGAATGATGCTTAAAACAGAAAAAGTCCTGAACAACAGGAGAAGAAGGAACGTGTGTGTGTGTGTGTGTGTGTGTGTGTGTGTGTGCGCGTGTGTGTATGTGCGTGTGTGTGCATGTGTGTATGTGTGTGTGTGTGTGTGTGTGTGTGTATGTGTGTGTGTGTGTGTGTGTGTGTGTGTGTGTGTGTATGTGTGTTAGAACTCTCCTGTTCCTCTCTACTCCCAGCAGCCGGTTGAAGAAGGCATCGCAGCTGTACTTAATGGCCATGTCCAGGCGCTGGGCATCAGGCATCTGCAGCGCTGACCACACCGCCTCCAGCCTCTCCTGCGGCTGCTTCTCTCGGCTCTCCTCCTCCTCTTCTTCACCCCCCTGAAACACATCCATGCATGGTCTCAAACTTTCTAAAATGTTCCATGCATTTTGATCATCTGTACCATGGCTTAACTCTTGAACTTATTTCATTATCTGTGAATAGCTAGGAATTTTACTATCAAAAGCAGTTAACGAACAAATACAGTAACTCTTGCTCTCATGATGAAATGAACAGACCTCCATAATTCCAAACGAATGCTGCTTACAACACCGAATCGCCTAGTAGAAATGACAACACAGAGCGCACAAACCACATAAGGAGACGTCTCCTAAGTAGTATCAAAAGTAGACTGATTAAACACTCACCTGTCCAAACAAATGCCTTTGTCCCACCTGGACATGGCTAAATGCCAGCAATCAGGAACCTACTTACAAATTTCTGGAGAGTAAGGGAGCTAACCAAGCCTCTGGAACATTGTGAGATGCAAGTAGTTGCCCATGATGCTACATCGCTACCTTTTATGAACCCTAAAATAATTTCTCTTCCTTTCCGTTGGTCAGCTGTAAATAAACAAGGTTCTGGTTGTTTCAGAGAGATTGATTGATGAGTTTGTTTTTTTTTAAGTTGATGGACGTGTGCATGATGTGAGACCTTTGTAACAGTCATTCAGATATACAAATTCGCAAACCTTCTGCTGGGAGTAAAGATGTCAAATGTGTGACCTTTCCTCTGTGTGGGTCTGACTCAAAGAGAGATCAGAACCAGCTTTTTGTCCTTCACCTCAGTCAGAGATCTACACCTGCTGAAGTGTCCTCAGAGAGAACAGTTCAAGTCATCATGATAACGAAACGACTTCTTAGTTTTCAATGTTACAATCCATTCCGATAATGCAGATTCTACAGCAACAATTATCATAATAGTTAACATTACCTTACAGTTAGTAACAACATTCAGCATTACCTCACTGATAAGAGCATTGCATAGCATTCCCTCCCTGATAGCAACAACGTGCAACGTTACCTCACCGGCAGCAAACAATAGTACCTCACTGGTAGTGACAAAGCTTAGTGTTGATTCATTGGCATTAACAATGGTCAGTATTACCTTACTGGTGGCAACTTTGGTTAGCATTACTTCGCTGGTAGCACAGTACTTAGTACTTCCTCCTTGGAAGAAGCAATGGTTAACATTACCTCAGTGGTAGGCGCAAATTCTGACAGACCAGGTGTCGTGGCCTTGGACAGTCTTGACAAAGTCCTGACACAGACAGAGCACATGTATCACCTGTATGTCCTAAATCACACATTACACAGGTATCACCTGACCAGGTGTAATGTCCTAAGTCACACACATGTATCATCTGACCAGGTGTAATGTCCTAAATCACATACAACACATGTGTCACCTGACCAGGTGTAATGTCCTAAGTCACACACATGTATCATCTGACCAGGTATAATGTCCTAAATCACACACAACACATGTGTCACCTGACCAGGTGTAATGTCCTGAATCACACACAAACACATGTATCACCTGACCAGGCGTAATGTCCTAAGTCACACACAACACATGTATCATCTGACCAGGTGTAATGTCCTAAATCGCACACAACACATGTATCATCTCACTAGGAGTTATGTCCTGAATCGCACACAACACATATATTATTTGACCAGGTGTAATGTCCTAAATCTTACCCCTGTATCATCTGACCAGGTATAATGTCCTAAATCAAACACGTGTACCATCTGACCAGAGATGTAAATGTCCTAAATCACACAAAACGCATGTATCATCTGACAAGGTGTAATGTCCTAAATCACACACAAACACATGTATCATCTGACCAGGCATAATGTCCTAAATCACACATAATGTATGTATCATCTGACCAGGTATAATGCCCTAAATCACACACAACACATTTGCACATATGCACTGAAGTCCTTCCTCACTTCAGTCAAATTTTGTGACAACATCTCACATACCTGACTGACCTTGTGGACATTTATTCCCTAATAATGCACACTGTTCAAAGCTCAAAGTGAGTCTTTTGTGTTCTTTAATAGTCTACATTATTCAGCATAAAAATGAATCTTTCGTGTTCCTGAATAAAGTACACTGATATGCACAAAATGTATGGATCTGTGTGTGTGTGTGTGTGTGTGTGTGTGTGTGTGTGTGTGTGTGTGTGTGTGTGTGTGTGCGTGCGTGCATGCATGTGTGTGTATGTGTGTGCGTGCGTGAGTGAATGAGTGTGAGTGTGTATGTGTGTGTGTGTGTGTGTGTGTGTGTGTGTATGTAGATCTATACAAAATAAGAGTCATATGTAAATACAAAACAAGTATGTGGCCAATCATACTCAGACAAGGATGAATATGCATAACAACCAATACATTGCTTGCAGTACAATGTAACTAGCACTGAACGTAACAGTGAATTTCAGAAAATGAAATGAAGTAAAACAAACAAGTCACACTAACATCGCTGAACATATAAGGACCATATTCATGGCGTATTGATCAAGAAAGTATTTCACCCATAAAAATGGAAAGGGGGGGGGGGGGCCAGGGGTGATAAAAGTATCCTGCTCTCTCTTTATGTATAAACATTCAAAGAAAGAAAGAAACAAATATCACGTCAAATTTTTGCCAATACTTCGACTGCTTAAGATCTTCATCAGCAAATGTATCTCTCTCTCTCTGTCTTTCTTCCTTTCTTTCTCTCTTTTCTGCTGCTATCATATTTACTTAAATAAGTGTTCATGAAAAATTTAGCAGCAGGTACCAAACATGATAGGCTTGCAAATGTTTCCTGACACAATTCCTTGCCTTTTCCCACGACTCTCTCAAATAACTGTTTAGCTTCGTCTCTCTCATTTTCAAAGTGCAGACCATCTTCCACTCTCTACATTTCTGAACCAAACTCTAACAAGGGACAAACTGCCAGTCCAAATCTCTCAACAAAGAAAACACAACCAACCAACCGCCGTGGCGAAGTGGTTAGCGTCGCGGACTCCCGGCTGGGAGGTCATGGTTCGAATCCCATCAGAGTCATGTGGGTTTTTCTGCCCTGACCGGCTCCTACCCAGGGTTGAGTTTGCTGCGGACTCAGTTGGGAAGACTGGTACCACACAGTCGAGTTTCATCCACTTAATGGATGCGTTTCTGAGAGTGTTGCTCAAATTTCCTGACCAACACTGCAGGTGCCTGTATCTCTCAGACCTGGTTGACGCCGGGATATATTATGAAAGGAAGCGTAGAGTACAGCCCTGTCATGTAGTCTCAGACCGAAATGGAAATCCGTAGCATCATCTTAATCATCCTCATTCTCATCAATCAGCATTTAAAAAAAATAAGTCTCAAATTCTGTGGCCCTTCATGCCCTGCTCTCATGGTGACCTAAGTTTCGATGTCCTCTCCACGTCTGTGGCCTTGGTTTGGTTCCGTCGGGGTCACCAGTATCGGCGAGCCCATGGGGGCTGTCGTTGGACGGATGTGCTGGCGCTTTCCGGAGGGAGAGAGCTCACTCACCGGTTCCGCGACTAAGCAATTATTGTCGTCAGTAGGGGGCTTAGTTGGTGGTGTCCTGCATATGTTAGATCAGAACAGGCGTCACTGAACACCACCAAAGTGACTCGGCAGCAGTGCAGTGTCTCCTCCAGTGGGTTGCCTCTTGACGACTTGACATTGACTGCTCCCTGTGGATTGCTGGTGCCGGGGCTGCGGCGGGACCAGCCGGGCTGTGGCTGTGGATGGGGTGTCGTCGGAATGAGCGGCGTGGGTGCACTGCCTCTGAGGTGGCGCGCAGAAGTGGGACAGCGAAAAAAAAAAAAAAAAAAAACACAACCAAAAGGAAACATGGACGCATGCTCCTGATATAAAAGGTACAAAATATCATCAAACAGAATTCAAACGAATATACCTCTTGCTGTGTCGTCTATTATTCCTGTTGTCATTGCATTTTGCTTGGCAATATCTAGAGTATAACAGCAGACACCATCTACTGATATATTTTGATATTTCTGACTTTTTTTTTTAGAAATAATTAAGTGATGATAAAACCTGGGCCAAAAATGCCTTTAATTTCAAGTCAGGGAGCGGAGCAAACATCAGGATCTGTCCCAGTTAAAATACTTGACTTTAAAAGCCATCCGTCCAAATTAAATACCTAACTTTAAAAGACATCTGTCCCACTTAAAACACTTAACTCTGAAAGACATCTGTCCCACTTAAAATACTTAATTTTATAAGACATCTGGCCCAATCAAAATACTCAACTTTAAAAGACATCTGTCCCAGTAAAAATATTTAACTCTAAACGGCATCTGTCCCAGAAAAAAAATACTTAACTTTAAGAGACATCTGTCCCAATCAAAACACTTGACTTTAAAAGACATCCGTCCAGTTGAAATCTTAAAAGACATCCGTCCCAATCAAACCACTTGACTTTAAAAGACATCTGTCCCAGTTGAAATCCTTAACTTTTAAAGACATCTGTCCCAATCTCAACACTTAACTTTAAAAGACATCTGTCCCAATCTCAACACTTAACTCTAAAAGACATCTGTCCCAATCAAACCACTTGACTTTAAAAGACATCTGTCCCAGTTGAAATCCTTAACTTTAAAAGACATCCGTCCCAGTAAAAATCCTTAACGTTAAAAAGACAGGCTTGCATCTAAAGGGGAACAGGGTATGAGCAGATTCACAAAAGCATCCCCAGGACAAACTGAGGGGCAATGCAGACCTGTTCCAGCCCCCCCACCCCCCCCCCACCCCACACAACTTACATCACGACCTCACGTCCGGTGAACTATGGGTGCCTGGCTTACCCTCTCTGTGTCGTTGGTCCCTTGGAGAGGCGGGCGAGGTTGGCTCGCTCCTGCAAGGTTTTGGCGGACAGTCGGCCTGGGTCCTGGACTTTGCTGGTGCTCTCTACCTCCACTACCTCATCTGATGGACACAAACGAAAAGACTCGCTGACAAAACATCAGTTAAGTTTCATGGTCTGCTACCTCGTCTGACTGACATACATGGAAAGAGTCCCTGACAAAACATCAGTTAGTTTCATAGTTTGCTAACTTGTCTGACTGACACACATGAAGACTCGCTGACAAAACATCACTTAGTTTCATGGTTTGCTACCTCGTCTGACTGACACACATGAAGACTCGCTGACAAAACATCACTTAGTTTCATGGTTTGCTACCAGCTCTCCACCTCCTCTACCTCATCTAATGGACACCAATGAAAAGACTCACTTAGAGAACATCCGTTAGTTTCATGGTTCACTACCAACATCCTCTACCACAATTTGCAGATGAGCAGGTGTGGAAGTGTTGCCTTTCTATTCAAATAAAAGTGTTCGTTCATATTATGAGGGTTTGGGTGGTGGTGGTGGTGGTGTTTTCTGTTCAGTATATAACTGACTAAAAAGCCACTTTTGATCTTACAAGATTTCAGTTGCATTCTTAATTTCAACAGTAACTCATTCATTCAGTCGTCTACATACTCCTTAATCAATTCATTAAATTGTTTGTTTGGGTTTATTCTGCTTATTCAAACATTTGTGTTCTTGATTATTTCAACATCATAAATTTCAAAATGACATAATACAACACAATTCAAAAGACAACGTAACATGATGCAACGTAAAAAAAGCACAAAACGCAACACAGTGTGCAGTGTTAACATGCCATACTAAAAAAAACATAGTACAATGCCATGGACATGATTGTACCCATTCCACACTGCACCACCACACTGCCCGTACCCTGCAGGGATGGGTCTTTGCCCAGGCCCCCCATCAGCACACAGTTGGCGTTCCACACCCCCTCCTTGAACTCATTTTTCACCCGCCCTCAGCTCCTCCAGCTTGCGCTCCCCTTTCCCTGTCATCAAGAGCACACAGTCTCTGTCTCATTCTGAAACTGTTGATGTTCAAAGGTTCCGTTTGAAAGTGGTGGCTTGATCCACCCTCCCACAATGGCCCATCACATCTACCCTACTCATCCACCTCTCCCCATTCACACACACACACAAAAGTTTTTAAAAAACAAAAGCCAAAATTCTTTTTTAAATGTTTGGATCAATGTAGAATTCCACTAAAACATTTTGAATTAGAAATTTTTTTTTCAATGATAAGTAAAGCATGAAGTTATTCCTGTTGCAATCATCAATTCACATTCCTGTGTGGCTTCTTTATAAATCTTTATGAATCGTAACAGGACATGTACTACTATCACAGAATAGAAAAAAAAAAAATCTTGTATCATTAAAAAAAAAATCAGCCAACAAGTATTATCAATACATTCTAGTACATTCCATCACACAAGAACAGAGTCAAACATCATGGTTTTGACTTCACACTACAGCAAGAGCCACATGACACTTGTTTATAAGATACATTAAGAGTCCAGAGACTAAAGAATCAACTTTGCCTTCAGTACGCAAAGAATAAAGAACACAGAACATTAACCACTCAGTCATATGGCTGTAACTGCAAAGAGCAGCTTCTCAAATGATTCATTAGCAAGCCACACACAAATACACATATGCATGCACATGTGGTGTCACTACCAGGACTCATGGTCACTAATGGGCACAGAGTGTTCATAACACAAACCTCAGATCAAATTAATAAGAAATTGATTCAGCACTGATTCATGTGTCATTTTTCAAATCAAAATCTCTGAAATAGACAGCAGAATAGGATCAAATAGAGTTCAGTCTCATACTTGCTTCTGTGCATGCCTTTCATTTTGCTCTCTCTCTCTCGCGCACACACACACACACACACACACACACACACACACACACACATATCCGAACACATACACACACTCAGAAGACTCTCACACAATGTGCATACACACACACACACACACACACACACACACACACACACCAAATTCCAAATCTCACACACACACACACACACACACACACACACACACACACACACACCCCTACCTACACACAGAACAAATTCTCAAACACACGCACACACACATCATCATCATCATCATCATCATCTGCAAATACATAAAACAAAAGGCACAGAGACTTGATCTATGCAGTCAGATGCTGACTTTACCATTATCTGCTATGCATTGCATAAGTAGATCACAGATTAAGGAATAATGAAGAAAAAAAAAACAACCAATGGTTTGTGGAGGAAGCAGTTCAGAAAAATAAAAGTTAAAAAAGTCTGCTGCGGAAGCCATGAAGTACTAATTGAAAATATAAGTTTATAATAAAAGTCATGAACTAATAATAATGGCAAAACAGGTTTGCGACTAAGGCTGTAAGTAGCAGTGGCAAAACAAATTTCTGAGGCAGCCATAGAGTAATAAGAGAAAAAATTAGTATGCTTATCATCATACGTGTATGTGTGGATGCGAGTAGATGTGGGTGAGATGGAAGCAAGGTGCGCCGTGGGTGGGTGTGGGTGGAGGAGTGTGTATGGGGTATATGTCTGGGAAAAAGTGTGTATCGGTGTCTGAGTGGGGTGCAACTAAAAAGCAAGGAGTACCATCCTACACACAAGCATTAAACTACTCATAAAATGTACGGATACCTGCTCACTACTTTACACCCATAACTATGCAAAATGATTGATGTGCTACTATGTATGAATGCTACACACACACACACACTTGCACACCTGTGCACCCACACCAGATTTGGAGAAAAAACACATGCCCAGACATTTGCATAACCATATAACTACAAACACACATATGATAAAATGCACACAAAACAACAAAATGTGTTGCAATGAGATCTACACACATACACACACACAAACATATGAAATGCATTGCAATAAGCTTTACACACACACACACACACACACACACACACACACACACATATGCGCGTGCGCCCGCATGCGTTCACACACACACACACACACACACACACACACACACACACACACACACACACACATGCACACACACATATGGTAACTGCCGTAAGCTTTGCTACCCACATCTGTGGTCAATAAATGTTAAACTGCAATGGCTCTAGCTTTCCTGATTAATTCGCTACACTTTGCCCCAAGTCCACAAACCGCCACAGTCAGGCCTCCTGCAATTCGCTGGTTCCTAGCAACGCTTCTACCACACAGACCTGGCTGCAAGTCAACAGTTTTCCACAGGCTGTTACACTAGTTGTTACTTTTTTTTTATATCAAA
Source organism: Conus betulinus (assembly GCA_016801955.1). Lineage (NCBI taxonomy): Eukaryota > Metazoa > Mollusca > Gastropoda > Neogastropoda > Conidae > Conus > Conus betulinus. Next base: position 7,354 of record JADBJO010000567.1, on the reverse strand, counting down.
TCTGCTGCAGGGTCAGTACCAGCAGTCCCCTGGGAGTAATCGATATCAGATCACTGTCAAACACAACCCACCAGAGGAGACACTGAACACTGGTGCTGACTGCCTCTGGTGGTATTCAGTGGTGCTTGTTTAGATCAAAGACCCTGGAGCAGGGGCCACCATCCCTAACCAGGCAGGTCCCCGGGTGGCGGATAGGGGGATGTCACCACGTGAAGGTCAGCTGTGATGTAAGTCAGGCTTGCCTGGTCGAATCAGCAGTCCGGGACCAAACAGCGATGTTCCTTGCAGGATGGGGCAGGATAACAGGTGGCACTGTTATCTCCACTGAAATACCCCATATGTCCAATGACAGGAGCATCATGTGATCAAGAGCCGCGCTATAAGCTCTTAGCCCTGGGGAAGGACACCCCAGTGAACAAACCATCTCCAGCTATGGACAAACAGTCGGGTAGACTGGAGTTGTCAGCCCAGTCAAGCAACCAGTCTACAGGAGCATGTACTCTGATGTAAAAACAAGCTGAAGCTGGATGTGCTGGTCCTGACCAGTCAGGGGCATAAAAGCAGCACAACACATCTGCACTCGTATGATAGATCAAAGACAAGCGGTACACTTCTTTTTACTGCTGTTTTGTTTGTTGGCTTCAAGTTTTCAACTGTTAACACCAACTGAGAGGAATCTATCCAAATTGTTTGCCCCTCTCTCACAATGACAATAATTCCCATTCTGTTGCAATCTTGTTTCCTTCACTCTATAGGGAGCCCTAAATGTCCAGGTTCAGCAGCCAACTACTATTTTGTCTTTGTACATGAATCAACCACATACCTTTGCCATCAGTTTGTTTATGAAATAACCAACCAAAAAAAAAAACCAAAACAAAACAAAATGAAATAAGAAACATGCCAAAGTAACTTCATAATTTGTCTCTCTCTTTCCTCCCCTCAGTTTTTGTAATTCCTGAAGTTCACCTCAGGATTCCATTCTTATCACCAGGTGAATAAAGATATTTGGAGGGCTTTTGTTTCTATTTCTCTGTTTAGAACTGTTTTTCTGTCATTTCACAAACAAATTTAATGGTGGAGGTATGTGGCAAACTGGCTTCATCAGCGTGACTTCCAGATTCAACCATAGCCACTGTCCAAAATCAGACAACTGTTGTTTTGTCTACAGACACAAATGTACCATATCAACGACATTTTCAATGTGAGCAGGACGTCAACTGCTAGACATTTAATCACAACCACACAAAAATCTACTCCTGATGCCAGACTAGCATAGGACAATGTGGACTTGCAGCCAGAACTGTTCAGAAGGCAGCCATTAAGCCCCCTGCCTGTGACTGGCCCACCAGACAGGGACATAACTCTATGCAACCATCTAGCTGCTGCTGCTGCTACTCTTGCTTGCTACAAGAATGAGTGAAAAGGAAATCCTGCATAATCACACTACCAAGAGATCTTTCTACAGACCCATCAGAAATCTTCCTACCTCTCCCTTTTGTTACCAGCTTGTCTGAAGACAGAAACAGCGTGAACAGCATGATTTGGAGAAGAGCAAATTACCTTTTTCTTCCGCTTTCATAACAAGTGTTTTTATGGTGTAACATCCTCTACAATCAATGAAGTTTCTTGTATGCTTTACATGAAATAAGGAGTTAAAAAAAAAAAAAAAGAGAAATTTGAATAAGTAGTATAGGTAAGGTAAATAATATGACTGACTCCCACATCTATCATATACGCACAAACAGTACCGGTACTGCCGCTTTTAATGTTACAACCAAGGGTGATGAAATAAGAAATAATTAAGAAGCTGCAAACGAAAACAAAATTAAGCAAGAAACAACAATGAATAAAGAAAACCCAAATGTACAAATGCAAAAACAAAAAATAAAAACAAATAAAAAAGGAAAATATATCTGTACACCAGTTAATTTTACATCAGTGTCCTCATTTCAAATCAATCATGAGCTTTTTTTTCTTGAGACAATATATGTAAAACATTTTCTTCTCTTCTTATCTCTTCTTTCTTTTTTTTTAGAATGTAACCTCAGTTTCTTTACAAAGTGCGTTTGAGAATCAGAAAATATTTTAATATCTGGTTCCAGCAAAATCAGTACAGATGCTGATCATAGACTTGAACATGATCATCATTCTGTACTTCCTTTTTTTCTATCACAACCATGTCATGTATCAAAAGTACATATGGAACAGAGCAAAGAAACAAGCCAGACGGCACAAGGTCTGACAATAGTCAATTCTTAAAAAACCCAGAAGAAAAAAAAGAACATGCTTGCCATTCATCACACCATTCAGCAATGCCTGTAACCCATTTTACCTCTCTCTCTCTTTCTCTCTGTGCATGAAAAGATGAAGTGTAAGGTTAGCTAGGCCTTGCCCACATCCATCATTGATTATTACCGATCAGTCAGTCCATCCCACCCATCCATCCATCAATACCTCTCTGTTTCTCTGTCTGTTTGTCTGTCTCTCTCCCTATCTCTCACTCATTCACTCTCTCTGTCTTTCAGTCATTCTGTTTACCTCACTCATGCCAAGTACACAGAGAGTTGTCTGTTCCTGACTTCACCTCACTCATGCGAAGTACACACAGAGTTGTCTGTACCTGGGTTCACCTCACTCACGCCAAGTACACAGAGAGTTGTCTGTACCTGACTTCACCTCACTCACGCCAAGTACACAGAGAGTTGTCTGTACCTGAGTTCACCTCACTCACGCCAAGTACGCAGAGAGTTGTCTGTACATGAGTTCACCTCACCCACGCCAAGCACACAGAGAGTTGTCTGTACCTGAGTTCCTGCATGTGTTTGCTGGACATGGTACGACGTGATATGCGTCCCCGGGCAGGCCCTGTGTCCTCATCATCCGACTCCCCTTCCTCGGAGTCGTAGAAGTGGAACACCACCCCCATGTAATCCGTCTCCTGCAACGTGATGCAACGCACAAACATTAGTTCGTGATGTCATCCCGATCATGCCCCTCCTTGGCATCCAACACACACTCAGTATCAGAACTTTGTCTGATAGAAGCCATCGATTTCTATTTCAGCCTGAAGACCACATCAAGCTCTTGTGGGGTTGTAACTTCATAAACACCTGCAAAAATAACAAGACAAATATATCTAAATAAAAACAAGTATGTGAATGCAAAACTGAAACAAAAACAAAGGCAGGAAAGAAAATTACAAAAGAAAAGAAGCAAAGGAAAAAAAAAGAAAGATGAGGAGAATGGGAAGGAAAGAACAGAAAAGAATAAGCAGCCAATGTGATACCATGGTTAGTTGTGTGGGCTGTCAGCTGAAGAGCGGTGGGCTCAATTCCCATCAGAGACATATATAATGTGGAATTCTTTTGCTCGGGCTGTCTCCTACTCTGAGTCACTCAGTACCCTATAGACTCAGATGGGAAGACTGGAATCTTGCAAGTCCGCTTTCATCCACATAATGGATGAGTCTCTGTGAGCATCGTGTGGTTCCAGCGTTCCCAGCTGAGCCCACAACAAACTCAGCCCTGGGTACAAAAAGCCAGTCAGGGCAGAAAAATCCCACCAATAAACACGGCTCTGGTGGCAATCAAACCCACAACCTTGCAGCCTGGAATCCACAGCACCTCATCTTTGTCTCTTCATCCTCACGGACCATGATTCAAACACAAAGCCTCATGACTTCAGCACTCATGACTTTGGTTTCCATTTCCACTCTACATCTATGCCGCAGTGAGTTCATGTGTGTGGCATCACCAGCTTCACAGGGATGTCAACGGGTGGGTGTGGGGGCACCCTCCAAGGGACGCTCACTCATGCTGGTTCCATAACGAAGAAAATTATTGCTGTCAATGGTTCAGATGGTGGAGTTCTGTGTATGTTGGATCAAAACAGGCGTCACTGAACACCATCGTAACTAATCTGCAGCAGTGTAGTGTTTCTAGTGGTGGTTACCCTGGTAATGACAGCTCCCTGTTTGACTGTGCTGTGACTGCATGGGCCTGGGTACGGCTATGTACTGGGGAAGCTGGATGATCATGGGAGTAATGCCATGAACAGGGCTTGAAAGATGAGGGCGGAAAAAAAAAAAAAGGAACGAAGGACAGAAAAAAACAACAGCAACAAAATCATAAATAGCTATACATCACCATCAGGCTACCTGTTGATGAACCTGCACTTCTATCAAGTTCTGCTATTAGATTTTGTAGTGCCTGTCAATTTCATCTTACTAAACTGTCACTCAGCAAGTTACATCAAAAGTGTCACTCAGTAAATGACATGCTATCCCTCGTTGGAATGCTCTCACAAAGCAGGTAGGTGTTTTTCTTAAGATGACAAACAGGTTTATGGGTACATTTACTGATACACACACATGCACGTGCACGTGCACACATACACACACTGACCAGTGTGCAGACGTACTTCATAAAGTCGTCAATAGTTTATTAAACACACATGCACGCACGCACACACACAAACACACACTTGCACTCATACACGCACGCACATCACACACACACACACACACACACACACACACACACACACACACTGACCAGTGTGGACAGGTACTTCATGTAGTCGTCACTGGTGACAGTGGATTTCCACCACTGCAGCCAGGAGGCGTAGGTGCGCGACATTTTGTCGGCCACAAAGGAAGGCATACTGGATGTCGTCGCCATCATCATCTGCGACATCTTGGTGGGGTTGTGCATCACCTCGTGGATCTTGTCCATGTTGGGTGTCTGCCATCATCATCATCATCATCATCATCATCATCATCAACAACATCATCATTACCATTAACATCATCCTTATCATCATCATCAATATCTTTTGTGCAGTTGTGCACCATCTCCCAGATCTTGCACACCCTGATGCCATAATCATGAACATCTCCTCATCATCACAATCAATGTTACCATCAACATCGTCAGCAACAATATGAGGGGCTTCTACATCAGCTTGTGAATGAAGTAAAATACTTACAATCCCAGATGAATCATCCAATCTGTCTGTGAAAACTTCATTCAGTCAACTTGTTGCACATTTCTGTTCAGGTTGAACACTCTTTTCATGCTGTAAAATCTTCAGGACAGTTCACCTTGTATGCAGGTGATGAAGTACGGCGCAGCCACATTGATCAATACTGGCCAATCAAAAGGAAGCTTACAAAAAACAGCCAAGGGAATACACTGCATGTGAACTGCTATCCTTACACTTTCTTGTATAGTCACTGTAAATGTCAGTGGACAGCAGAACTCTATGTGTGCGTGTGTTTGAGAGAGAGAGAGAGAATGTGCATGTGCATGTGTGTGTGTGTGTGTGTATGTGTGTATATATACTAGTCACATAAAGTTAAGCACAGTTTACATGTACCCGCATAATTTCCAAAATATAAAAGCCACGATTTTGAAATTGGGAACAGATTTAATTCATTATCTTGTTCCAACGTACATTGAATTTCATTGGGATCGAATGAACGGTTGTTGATTTACAGACAATTAAACAGAGGATGGGTCGAAATCAAAGTTCGCAAAATCTGTTCAGTTCACAAAATCATTTCAATAGTGGGTGTGGCCACCGCCATTGGCGAGACATTCACGCAGCGACTCCTCATCGAGTTGACCAGTGTTCTGATGACCCTCTGAGGGATTCTCTGCCATTCCAGTTGCAGCATTTGGAAGAGATCCTGGCGGTCTCTGGGAGGTGGATGGTTCTCCTTCACACGTCTCCCCAACTCATCCCACATATGCTCGATGGGATTGAGGTCGGGACTATACGCCGGGAAGATCATCCTGTTGATGCCGGCCTGCACAATGAAGTTTTCGGCCACCCGGGCCCTATGTGGCCGAGCATTGTCGTCTTGGAAGACTGCCATGGGTCCTATCCATTGCATGGTCGGAACAACGAAAGGCGCCAGGATTTCATCCCGATAGCGGATGCCTGTGAGGTTTCCATCAATATGGTAGAGTGGTGTGTCTTGTGGGGGAGGCTGAAGGCACCCCATACCATAACAGATCCTCCCCCAAAGGCCCTGGTCTGGCGAACAGCTGCATCAATGTAACGTTCACCAACACGCCTCCAAACTCTAGTTCGGCCGTCATTGTGTTCAAGACTAAACCGCGACTCATCTGAAAAGAGGACCTGGGACCACTGTTGTTGGTTCCATCTCACATGACGATGGCAGAAAGCTCGGCGAGCCAGCCTGTGGGCTGCTAGCAGTCGTGGTCGAACAGCTGGACGACGTGATCTGAGGCCGAAGTGGTGAAGACGGTTTCGTATGGCTTGACGGCTGAGGATGGTGTTATTTGCCATACGAAGCTGCCTTTGGATGCTGGTGGAAGTGGTATCCCGCTGCAATAGGGCCTGCCTCTTGATGAAACGATCTTCTCTGGGAGTAGTCTGCCTAGGCCGACCTGACCGTGGCCTCTCTTCAACGCTGTTGGTCGCCCTAAACGCTGATTCAGTCTAACAATAACTGAATGATGCACACCAAGTCGTCGCGCCACTTCAGCCTTTGCAATGCCATCTTGTATCCACGCAATCGCCCTGGTTTTGTCAAGGTGCTAAGTTTTTCTTCGTGGTGGCATGGTGAGAAAAGGGCTGACAGTAACCAACCCCGCGCTTAAACAGCCAAAAGAAGGGGCATAAAACTCACTTGAGAGACTGCTCTTGCACGGGAAAAAAGAATTTTTCATTTTACACATCTTGTGTCGCCAGCAAGCTTGATGCAAAACAGGCACAGTTAACGCAACTTTGCACTTTTTATCCCGCGCGGTAACGAGGTCACCAAGACCCCCGTGCGCACTACCAGTTGACACAGGCTGGATTACACACTGCTGTGTGAGATTCCATCATTGGTTGCCGCATAACAAAAAAAAACAATGTTTTTTGAAGGGATGAATCAACCCCCTGTGTGCAAAGGCCTGTGCTTAACTTTATGTGACTAGTATAAAATGTGTGTGTGTGTGTTTGTGTGTGTGTGTTTGCACAAATCTAAGTTAAGACTTCACCGTGTTCACGGTCTCTCTACAGCATGCACTATGAATTTCTACACAGACCAACTTGCCAGTTCTCCCAGTTGTATGCCTGAGCCTTTGTCTGTCTGATCTGCCTATCTCGTCACCCTCTTCTCCACTCTCCTTCTTGCATTAACTCCAATACTGTCTGTGAAATCATTCATCACAATCATTCATCTTTTCTTCACAGCTCTAAATCACCATCATCACTGTCTCATCATCACTTCACTTCACCATCTTGGTATGGTAGAATAATCCTATACAATTTCCACACTTAAATTACACCTGACTACAGCTCCTCTACAGTTTCTACATGACCACAGAAACCAATGCTT
>JADBJO010000566.1:617500-622500 GCA_016801955.1 Conus betulinus | reverse complement strand
CCGCGCGGGATAAAAAGTGCAAAGTTGCGTTAACTGTGCCTGTTTTGCATCAAGCTTGCTGGCGACACAAGATGTGTAAAATGAAAAATCTTTTTTCCCGTGTGCAAGAGCAGTCTCTCAAGTGAGTTTTATGCCCCTTCTTTTGGCTGTTTAAGCGCGGGGGTTGGTTACTGTCAGCCCTTTTCTCACCATGCCACCACGAAGAAAACTTAGCACCTTTGACAAAACCAGGGCGATTGCGTGGATACAAGATGGCATTGCAAAGGCTGAAGTGGCGCGACGACTTGGTGTGCATCATTCAGTTATTGTTAGACTGAATCAGCGTTTTAGGGCGACCAACAGCGTTGAAGAGAGGCCACGGTCAGGTCGGCCTAGGCAGACTACTCCCAGAGAAGATCGTTTCATCGAGAGGCAGGCCCTATTTGCAGCGGGATACCACTTCCACCAGCATCCAAAGGCAGCTTCGTATGGCAAATAACACCATCCTCAGCCGTCAAGCCATACGAAACCGTCTTCACCACTTCGGCCTCAGATCACGTCGCCCAGCTGTTCGACCACGACTGCTAGCAGCCCATAGGCTGGCTCGCCGAGCTTTCTGCCATCGTCATGTGAGATGGAACCAACAACAGTGGTCCCAGGTCCTCTTTTCAGATGAGTCGCGGTTTAGTCTTGAACACAATGACGGCCGAACTAGAGTTTGGAGGCGTGTTGGTGAACGTTACATTGATGCAGCTGTTCGCCAGACCAGGGCCTTTGGGGGAGGATCTGTTATGGTATATGGGGTGCCCTTCAGCCTCCACCACAAGACACCACTCTACCATATTGATGGAAACCTCACAGGCATCCGCTATCGGGATGAAATCCTGGCGCCTTTCGTGTTCCGACCATGCAACGGATAGGACCCATGGCAGTCTTCCAAGACGACAATGCTCGGCCACATAGGGCCCGGGTGGCCGAAAACTTCATTGTGCAGGCCGGCATCAACAGGATGATCTTCCGGCGTATAGTCCCGACCTCAATCCCATCGAGCATATGTGATGGATGAGTTGGGGAGACGTGAAGGAGAACCATCCACCTCCCAGAGACCGCCAGGATCTCTTCCAAATGCTGCAACTGGAATGGCAGAGAATCCCTCAGAGGGTCATCAGAACACTGGTCAACTCGATGAGGAGTCGCTGCGTGGAATGTCTCGCCAATGGCGGTGGCCACACCCACTATTGAAATGATTTTGTGAACTGAACAGATTTTGCGAACTTTGATTTCGACCATCCTCTGTTTAATTGTCTGTAAATCAACAACCGTTCATTCGATCCCAATGAAATTCAATGTACGTTGGAACAAGATAATAAATTAAAATCTGTTCCAATTTCAAAATCGTGGCTCAGTCTCACACAGGTATTACAAACTGCTGTGACATTCACTCAACCAAACAAGAAGGAAGAAGTAGGAAAGTGAAAAAGCATTTAAAAAAAAAAAAAATCAGCAATACCTGAACACACGCTCACAATATGATGAACATGTAAATGGCGTGTATGTGCACGAGTGATTAATTGCGTGAGTAAATGCGCGAAATGCCGGGTGGAAGGGGGAGGGGGGGGGCATGAGGGTGGTTGCAAATGTGGGTGTGAGTGTGTGCCTGTGCTTCAGCGTTATGGAATGTATGTACTTCTGTTAGTGCGTCTATGGGACTTCGCATCCGCCAGGCTGTGTATACTTTTGTTCATTGATTGAGATGGGGATACACAAAAGAGAGAATTACACCTACTCATTGTAAGGCATTGGGGCAGGCGGATGCACACACTACCCCTGTGTATAGTGCTATGAACAACTACTAGTAGTTTCAACACCACCACCATACCTCCCCCCCCCCCCCCCCCCCCCCCCCCCAGGACATTTGGACGCAGTACCTCACTCACTTTTTGACCTTATATGAAAAGTAGGGAGAGAAGGAGAGGGGTTTGAGGATAGGAGGAGGAGAAAGAGAGAGGGGTGGGGGAGAGAAGGGGGGGGGGGGGGGGGGGCGGGAGGAGCAGGTGGTAGACAGGAAAGTCCTCGAGTGATGATAAAAGATGATAGATCTGTCGGTGTCATTGGAAAAGTGTTTGTTATCAGAAAGTACTTTGTCGCCTGTCTCATCTTCGTGAGGGATTTTCCAACAGGTTTGTGAATACAGGAGGGGAGGCGAGGGTCATGTCACACCACACACACTCTTCTGTTTGCTGTTGTCAGTGGGGTTTTAGTCGGTTTTTTTTTTTTTGTTTTTTTTGTTTTTTTTTTTTTAATTGTTAATAGTTGTTTTGCAAATACCCGTGAGATGCATGTCAACTCGTTAAGAGCTGTGATAAAACAACCTGTGCCGAGATAAGTTTGCAGCAGTGCTGCGGTGTTTTCGTGCATTTCCCTCTGTAACATGAGGTAGACATACAGGGGAGGTACACATTGAGGCACAACCAAGCGCTCAAGGAGGTCGCACATGCGGTTAGTACCGCCGGAGGAAGCACTGCGCCGCCAGACGCTCCAGCAACGAAGTTCTACATCGTAGGAGGCCATAAATCACGGTCTGGAACAGTTGTGATATCAAGAGCATAGAAGCAAGGTTTACTGGATGGAGCAGATGACTGGAAATGCACAGCAGACCTTCCAGAATAGGGAGAACCATCAGGTGATCATCAGGAAGAGTGGCATGAGACCGTTATTGTCCTCCACTCAGGTTCATCAAAACAAATAATTCTGATTGAACTCACTGTGCCATACGAAAGCAGAATGGAACAAGGGCACCTCAACAAGACTGAGAAGTATGCCAGTTTAGCCAGCTGTTTGAGTGAGTCCGCCTTCTAGACTCAGGTTCTCGCCATAGAAGTTGGATCAAGGGGGTGTGTAGGCTCATCAGCCTATGACCTCATGGAACAGCTCGGAATTTCAGTTAAGAAGAGGACCAGAACCCTGAAGGTAATGGCAGAGGCAGCTGAAAAGTTCCAGCTGGATCTGGTCGAGGAGGAAACACAAAGTGAACTTCATAAGGCTTCACTTTCCCAACTAGAGAACTGGTGTCCGTTAGCAGTGGGGTAAGACATCCGTCTAAAAAGGCACGCCTTGAGACGCCCCACCCACTGAAAAGTTGGCGGGTGGGGTTCGAATCCAGGCAGCGCCAGAAAAAAAAAACTTGGCAGTGGAAGAGCATCTGGGAGTCATGACCTGGATGCGGCTCGGCCCTCCTAGTGTTTAAGGAGTTCAGGGCCGAAAACACCTGTCTGAGGGGGGTTTCTTCTCCGAAGACCTGCTGTCTAGCTCTCCCTAGAGTTTTATTCCCACATTTTATACATTTGCGTTTTTAAGAAGTAGATTTTTGAGGCACCTCATCGGTACCATCTATTGACGAAATTCATTCATTTTATGGATTTGTCATCATGAGCCAGCGAACAGCGGCTACCGGCAGACGCTGTGATTGCGTCCCTTTCTTGACGGACAATCAAGCAGATGAGAACTGAACTGAACAAGCCCGTTTCAGATTTTTGGAAAGCGTGGACGTAGATGCTTCCCCTCCCCCCACCGACCACCCACTGTGTATCAGCGATAATAGGTTGGCTTGTGGCCTGTTTTATTCCAAGACCAGCAGGCGCGATGGAAAAAGGCTGAAAAGAAACTTGAACTGGAGAAAGCAGAAAGCAGGCAGTCGATCTCGCTGACAGTCAGTTGTGTGCCCCTGTCACAGGGGCGGTCGGTTGTGGATTACAGCTGGTAGGGGCCTTTGTGACGTTTGGCTGTCGGCGTTGTATCGTTCCGTAAGAGAAGGAAAGGCAATGTTGCTTATAGCCCAGCCGACCGCAAAGGGCCATATCAGGGCTGTACCGCTTTGAAGTCAACTCACAAGTCGTTAGGGGGAAAACATCATTTACACAATCCTTTAAAATACACCTAAAAGAAAAACGGAAATTTTCTTTTTAAAAATCTTTCCCTTGTAAATTTATAGATCAATCATTCAGCCGTACCTCTAACAGCAGATGAAGAACTAAAAAGCGCTGAACATACTTGCTCCGAGTAAGGAATTGGAATTCAGAAAGGCATTATTTATGTTTACAATCTCAACAGATACCATGCCATGTTATATCAATGCCCTTTTTACCAGATTGAACAGCTCTTCTGGCTTGAAGAATTCCTTCTTCCCTACCCAGGCATTGATCAATACAAATCAAGCCTAGCTTACTATATCTGGAACTCACTTCCACCGAGTCTACTTTGAATACACCGTCTAAACATGCAGCTTATTCCATTAAATCGCTCATCTCCACTCCCACTCTGTCTACTATCCTTCTCCTCCCCCTATCTACCACTGTCTCCCCCCGTCTCCTGCGACCTCTCTCTCTCTCTCTTTTCTGTGCTTTTGTTTGTTTGTTTGTGTTTCCTTCTGTTTGACTATCCGCCATGTCATTATCACGTTTATGAATAGTCTGTCATTGTATATTTAGGTTCCAGTGTTGCTATGTTGAATTGTCAGTATGACAGTTTGTGTTTGAAATAATGTATGCATGACGAGGACAGATTGTAAGACTAGGCTTGGCCCAAAATCTTCATCCTTGCGTATTAAAGATCAATCAATCAATCAATCTGTGTGTGTGTGTGTGTGTGTGTCACTCTGTCTCTCTCTGTCTCTCTCTCTCTCTCTCTCTCTCTCTCTCTCTCTCTCTCTCTCTCTCTCTCTCTCCTCCCCCCTCTCTCTCTCTCTCTCTCTCTCTCTCTCTCTCTCTCTCTCACTGTCAAATGGCAGAAATGGTCTAATCATATTGTGACAGCTTTGGTGCCTATAGGAGCTTTTGCCATGTTCGTGACAAAACGTACTTAACCTCAGACATAGACAAGCACGTTTAAACACGTAACAGCAGAATTCAGATCGGGAATGTCTGCAAAAGCCATCCACCATTTTTAGACATTGATCATGTAATGATTATGATTTGCTTTGTCCTTTATGTAAAGAAACAAAGGAAACCGAATTACACTTCATC
>JADBJO010000566.1:607500-615000 GCA_016801955.1 Conus betulinus | reverse complement strand
GTGAGTGCGTACGTGTGTGTGTCTCTGTGTGTGCGTGTGTTTGTATCTGTGAGTATACATGTATGTATGAGTGCGCATGAGCGCGCGTGTGCATGTGTGTGTGTGTGTGTGTTCCCCTTCCCCTCCCCACCCCACCCCTTCCCTCCCAATACCTACAGACTGCTGCAAGATGAACTGCAGTGTTACCAAGGGGCGCGCGTACCACGTGCAGCGCCGAACAGATGCCCTACGCCCAGAACCAGATTCAGAGAGCGCAAAAGGCCGCACGTATGCCTGTAAGTGAGTGAGGAGGAGTCCTTTGGGTCAAGGTGTTGCACATGCACCCTATTCCTATCGCGTCGTTCTCCTGTGGAAACAGGCCACTGTTAGGATTGTGCTCTACATCACCACAGTATCATCCATGTCGGCGTTTTGAGGACTAGCTTGATGATAAGTATGAGCCAGCATTTGAAAGGGAACTGATAACTGATCACATACAACGATAACGAAATGTCACAGCCAGTGTCAGGTAGGTTACCCAAGGTCTGACCAGCGCGTTGGGATGATGCTGTGTGTCAGACATCTGCTAAGTCGTAGTAGCCACGAGACTCTCTTCTTAAATTCTCTCATCTTAGTCATTAATCCATTTATCAGCTTTAAATCACGTGCAATATGGTCTCAAAACTCAGCGGATGTGGTGTAGTAGCGTGTTTATGGACTAGTCCGCACGCAGTGACGCCTCCTTCATGAAACTGAAACTGATTAAAAGAACAAGCCCCCACCAATCATTTCATTTGTTTTGGGGGGAGGGGATTTCCACCGATGAAATCTTTCATACCCTTCAACTACATAGCCCTCCCCATGGCTGGCGTCACATGTCAGGCCTTCTCACTCACCCGTGACCCCATCTTTGCGCCGGCTGGTTCCTCCCAAATAGTCCCCGTCCTTTGGTTTTAACCTGTCAGTTTGAAAAACCATCTGGCATGTACCTTGATGGGCATAGGAAAGAAAAAGGGAAGGTAAATCCACTTTCAGACACAGTTTAAAAAAAAAAAAAAAAAAAGTCTCAAAACAATCTCATTGTGCCTGTATATAAATACTCGACTCCTTACGCAAGGCCTTGGCGCGTTCATTTTGGTGTACAGCCTTTATCTCTATGTATGGCTGTTCTCAAAAGGGCGATTCTCGCGGGGCAGCAGAAGCTTGGACCATCTCTTTACGGCCCAGGAACGCTTTTGAAAGCTTTTTTTCAAAGTCTGATTTCTCAGAGTCTCTCTCTCTCTCTCTCTCGTCTCTCTCTCTCTCTCTCTCTCTCTCTCTCTCTCTCTCTCTCTCTCTCTCTCTCTCTCTCTCTCTCTCTCTGGGGTTTGGGGTTTTGCTTCCCTCTGTAGTTCGGATTGCGCCCAAATATCTCTTTTTTCCTTTGTGTCTTTGTTTTTCTCCACTTATCTCTGTCATCGTATGTCTCTGGCTCTCTCCGTGTGCGTGTTTGTGTGCGTGTGTGTGTGTGGGGGGGGGGGGGGGGGGGGGGGGGTGTGGGCGTGTGTGTGTGTGTGTGTGTTGTTGTTCTTGTTCTTGTCATTCCTGTTTTTAAGTCGCCTTCTAAACATTCATTTCCCACAAACAATCAAAGGTGCACGCAGGCACACACACACACACACACACACACACACACACACACACACACACATATATATACACATACATATACACACACACACACACACACACACACACACATATATATATATATATATATATACACACACACAAATGACGAGTGCGCGTGCGAGCACACACACACACATACGTGCGCGCGCACACACACACACACACACACACACACACACACACACACACACACACACACGCGTATATGCACATACGCGCTTACGCGCACACGCATGCACATGCGTATATGTGCATATACATACACTTATACGTGGGCACATACAAGCACACCCACGAACACAAACACACACGCACATGCAATTACGACCATATACACCGGCACATACACACATATGTGTATATGTACACATTAATGTGCAGATGAGTGCACGCAGAAGTATGCACGCACAAGCCCCCAAATCACACACATATGTACATGCACTTCTGCACGCACACATACACACGTGCGCACGCACACACACACAAACACACACACACACACGCATGCGGGTGCGTGCGCACGCACGCACGCACACACACACGCGCGCGCGCGCGCGCGCTCACACTGTCTCTCTCTCTCTCTCTCTCTCTCTCTCTCTCTCTCTCTCTCTCTCTCTCGCACACACACACGCACACGCACACAAAAGTGGGCACGCAAAATTGGATGTGGAATGGCCTGAATATTGTTTCGTTTTTGCCTGAAGAAGACCAAAGAGGTCGAAACGCACCGTGTTTTGTCTTGCACATTTGTTTGTCTCCTTCGTTTTTTGTCGGGCGAAACATTCATGTTTGCTTTTTAAGTTTGTTTCAATGTCCGCATGCAGTCACCTCGCTTTGAAACTGAATGTAGAAAGGAAAAGGACGAGAGAGAGAGAGAGAGAGAGCGTGTGTGTGTGTGTGTGTGTGTGTGTGTGTGTGTGTGTGTGTGTGTGTGTGTGTGTGTGTTTCTTCAGTTCAACGTCTTTCCAGTAAAAGTGATATCAGACCATATGTGGGAAGGTGTGGAATGTGCTTGTGAGTCTGTACAATTGTACACTTTGACAGTGTTTTCTATGGACATCAGTCTGTTATGGTGATGTGAGATAGGTGTAGATTTTCGTTCGAATGTGAGATTGTCTGTCTTCTGCCTGCCTGTCTCCCTCCCTACCTATCTGCCTGTCTGCCTACCTACCTGCCTACCTTCCTATATATATCTACCTAACTACCCACCCACCCACTATGCCTTACCTTCCTACCTACCTACCTGCCTACCCACCCTACCTTACTTGACTACCTACATATACGTTATATTCTGTATACGTAGATGAGTGTGTGTGTGTGTGTTCACATGTTGTTTACAAATGCGTGAGCGCGCTTGTGTGCGTATTTGCGCGCACGCGTGCGCATCTGTGCAGAAATTAGGAGTGAAAATATAAATGAAACGGTGAAATACGAGAATTTAGTAGACAAGTACGTTTTCGTTTTTCATTTGCATCATGATACAGGTTTTAAACATTGGAGGGTTACGCAGAGAGAGAGAGAGAGAGTACATGCCTGCATATAGATAGATAGATGTTCTTGAGTGTGCGGGTGCGTGCGCTCTGTGATCAACCAACCACCCACTCTCACCCTCACAAAGTCATTCTCTCAATTCCAGGTGGTGCCACGTGGATCGAGGCCTCTCATTGGCTGATGACTGTCTCGGCCATCTTGGCAGTCGTCTACCATCGTCGCTTCTAAAGGGAGGCTACCCTAATTTTTCCCTTGGCGGTGGTGGTGGTGTTCGTCGGCCCATCTTCCTGCCGTCGTTGGCATCGTGGCACTGAAGACCAGGAACCATCTGGATCAATTATAGTACACTGAGGAATGGATGGATAATTTATTGCTACCGCCTTGCTACTTAACCTGTAGGCCTACGTCGCGGGTTAAGGGGCGCTTGCTGTTCTGAATCATTGTGTGAGCAGATACTTGATATATATCCCTGTATCATGACACGAATAAATGAAAAGTGATAAATAATAATGATCATAATAAGTAAATCATAGACTAGAAGGACGCGCAAGGAGAGCGCATATCTCCAGCAACACCCAACAGATCTATAAGATGCCACCTTGATGTCGATTCATGAGTGGGGAAAAAAATTGGAATCAGGGGAAGTAATAGTAGTTACAGATTGAAAGAGTAACTTTCATTGTACTTTTTCTCTCTCTAAAAAAACGCTTTCGAAGCATTTCGAAATATCAGCGTTTATATGTACAGAAAGTTATTTTTTATCATTTTTTTTAAATCAGCGCGTAACAATATACCTATGGCCATGCATTTCAAGGATATTATTATACATAATCATCAAACATGTCACTTACCTTTTGATTTGTAAGATGCATAGATACTGAGACAGGCCATATAACAAATAGCTATGCATATCATACCATTTCAGATCCATTTTAAAAACTTACTTTCCACACTCAGTTTGCCCAACAAAAGTCCTGGAATATTCAAAATGCCACGTCATGCTGGTTTTTGTTGAACATGTAAAACACATATGTATATAAAACACGTGCATGCACAGGCACAAACACGTGCATGTGCGTGCCACACGTGCGTGCTACGCTACGCACACACACACACACACACACACACACACACACACACACACACACACACACACGTGTAGACAGATCTGCATTGTTACACATTAGATCCGCAAATACAATGCACATAAATCAATATGTGAGTTTATATGTGACGATGCTTGCCCGTTGAATAATTGCTGTACGTTTAGGTGAAGGTGAAAAGGAAAGGGAAAAAAAAAACGTCCGGCTGATTTGTACGCCAAGACTACCCATATATTTATCACACCAGCAGTCTTCCGTAGATTTTTGGATACGTCTTTTTTTAACGTATTGTTCATCAGAGTGCTTCAGATCTTTTGTGTGTGCGGGTGATGATGGTTAATTGTAAGTTCATTAGTGTTTTTAAGAATAGGATCCGTTTTCCTCGTACGGAAAGTTTGAACATTCCATGAAAAAGATATTTTGTGCTACGTATATGATTATGAATTCGTAACAGTTGCTTCACAGAGCTCACGTGAGTTCAGTGCGAAAACTCGTGATCATTTTTCTGAAAAAGAAGTGCTTGCATCCGTTTTTTAAACGGATCCGTCACCAGAATGTAACGGGTTCGTTCTTTTGGCCTGATACCATCTTGTGTACCATGTGTGGCTTAGTCTATTACACCAAGTAGAGATAAAACCCTGTTTAGATCTGTTATACCAGTTTAGAACGATTGTAATTTCTCATAACTGAGATAATAAAGTATCCTTGCATCTTGTATGTTGTAGAATAAAACCTTTCTAGATCTGTTACACCAAGTTTAGATAAAATCTGTTTAAATCCATTACACCAAATTCATATTAAAATCTGATTAAATCGACTACACCAAGTTTAGATTAAAACCTGATTAGATCTACTACACCAAGTTTAGATTAAAACCTGATTAGATCTACTACACCAAGTTTAGATTAAAACCTGATTAAATCTGTTACACCAGGTTTAGATTAAAACCTGATTAGATCTACTACACAAAGTTTAGATAAAACCTGTTTAGATCAATTAAACCAAGTTTAGATAAAGCCTGTTTAGATCTGTTACACCAATTTAGACGAAACCTGTTTAATTCTATTACACCAAGCTTAGAATAAAACCTGATTAAATCTGCTACACCAAGTTTAGATAAACCCTGTTTAAATCTATTATACCGGGCTTAGATAAAATTTGTTTAGATCTGTTACACCAAGTTTAGATAAAACTTGTTTAAAATCTATTATACCAAGTTTAGAATAAAACCTGATTAAATCTACTACACCAAGTTTAGCGGAAAAAAAAAACTGATTAAATCTGCTACACTAAGTTTAGATAAAAACCTCATTAAATCTGTTACACCAAGGTTAGATCAAATCTGTTAAAATCTATTAAACCAAATTTAGATAAAGCCTGTTTAACATCTATTACACCAAGTTGGGTTTTAAAACCTGTTAATCAGTTTTTTGTCTAATATAGCAGATGATCAGATAACACGGAAAGAAATTAACGAACGTTGGTTTAAATGAAAAAAAAAAAGAATAATGACGGAGGTAATAAATCAGTGATTCCCAGGAGAACCATGTCGCTAATTCAGTGCAGGAGAGAGCTGTCATGAACGCTTTATGCTGTACTTTTAGGCCGTGAACTTAAAGGAAAACTCATTCCGCCCGAACGAAAGAGGACAGTAAATCATTACAAGACGAAACACGACGTGTTTCGACCTCTTTGGTCTTCTTCAGGCAAGACAAACAAAACATTTCAGACAATGACGACGAAGAACGAGCGACCACGTATCGCCTCAAATTGGGCGCGCAAAATGGATGTGGAATGAAAATGAGGCTGCTGGGAAGGGAGACAATGCGAGTTAAGGGATGAGGAATGCCTAGTAACGATTAGGCGCGCGCGCGCCCACACACACACACACACACACACACACAGAGCTAAAAAGAACGTCAAGCGAGGTCAGGAACAGTGAAAAGTGGCAAACAACGAGCAAAAGTGCGCTCCTAAAATCAGTAACGTGAAACGAAACACAAAGCAATGAAGGGTAGCAGTCACTGTTGAATCAAAGTTAGTTTCAAAAAGGCAGAGATGAGTTCATTTCAGGGGAGCGTACACACACACACACACACACACACACACACACAAAACATAGACGAACAGCCACAGAGGCAAATAGCCACGGCTTCGTCGATGTAAAAATTATATCTAAAGAGATTTTTTTTTTTCGGTTAAGATATCCTTGTTATAAGTAGACGAATTTTGTGGACGTTTATGATAAAAATTCTAATTATCTTTTAGGCGAGTTTGGCAATGTTTGCTGTATTGTCATATTGGTCAAAGGTCTGGACACATGGTCGAAGGGACGAAACTCTTGTTTTAAAACCAGCCTTTCTCCCCCCCCCCCCCCCCCCCCTTTCCCCTCCCCCCCCCCTCCCCGATCGAAAGGAAAAGAATACTGGAAACCTATTCAGATGAAGATGCGCTGTGGTGGGTTTCTTTTGTTTTGTTTTGCTTTGTTTTGTTTTTTTGTTTGTTGTTTGTTTTGTGTGTGTATGATAGTCAGATTGAACAATGTTTACAATTGTCTTTTGCCATTAAGTATCCCAGTGAGAGAGAAAGGAAGAGAGAAGGAGAGAGGGAAAATATCGCTGAGCAATTTATTTTTTCAGATTTTTTTTGTTTTTACTTTCCACAATCATAATTTTGTACGCATAATTTTAGATTACTAACATGTTAAAATTTGATATTCATTTTGCGTGTGAGTTGAAATGGTGAGAATGCTGGAATGGTAGTGAACAAAAAGGTGTGTGAAAAAAGAAGTTACAAATGTTTACTACTGGCACAGGGACATAGCAATATATGAACTGACATATCTTGATTGTAAAATAGTTTGAAATTTTACTGCTAGAACTGGGATAGAACAGTAGATTAACTGACATATATTGGTTTAAAAGCGAGGCGACAGAAGGCGAAAATTGAAGCATTTCTTTTTAAAGGAAAGATATCATTACAACAAACAGATTAAGAGACAAAACACAATAGATTTTTTAAGTTACGTTTCATTACTGGAATTGGGACAGAACAATATGTGAACTGACATTTATTGATTCTGAAAATATTTACAAATTTTTCATTACTGGAATGGAACAGAACAATATATGAACTGACATAAATTGATTCTAAAAACAGTTATAATTTTTTGCCCCTGGAATTCGTACAGAACAATATATGAACTGACATCTATTGATTCTAAAAACAGTTACAAATTTTTCATTACTGGAATGGG
>JADBJO010000566.1:597500-602500 GCA_016801955.1 Conus betulinus | reverse complement strand
TGTGACTTGACTGCAGAGAGACACAGAGAGAGTATAGAAATAGAGTTGTGTGTGTGTGTGTGTGTGTGTGTGTGTGTGTGTGTGTGTGTGTGTGTGTGTGTGTGTGTGAGAGAGAGAGAGAGAGAGAGAGAGAGAAGAGAGAGAGATGTGTGTTTATGTGTGTGTGTGTGTGAGAGAGAGAGAGAGAGAGAGAGGAATGTGTGTGTGGGGGGAGAGATTGTGAGAGAGAGAGAGAGAGAGAATTTCTATATGTGTGTGTGACACAGAAAATGAGTCAGTGCAATCGGTGGGAATGAAGGCTTTATTCTCCAGTTTGGTTCTTTGTCAAGACACGAACTTTCACCCTAATAAGGACGACACGGCCCATGAAGATAATTAAGATTGATAAGGCAAATTATGACAAAAACTGTGTCCGAACACAGAAAACAAGCAAAACAAACACAAACAAAAAAGTGAACCCTGCGTGCATGAACGTTTGTCTGCACAATCAAAATAAAATTTCGTTCGTTCGTCCCGCAGTGGTGCCAGTAAAATCGTGGTCTTGCCCGGCAAGTTCATGGATGTGCGCCAGGCAAGCGATGCAAACTATGGATCCTCGTTGACTCAGCGGTACAGACACTGCCGCCCACCGTTATTCCTTCATCGAACCAACCTGTCTCGCCCCCCCACCCCCCCCACCCCCACCCCATTCCCCAACCCCTCTGCCCACTCACCACCACCCTCTCTTCCGTGAATTAATTTTTCATATAGCATTGCATTAGATACCTAACACTAACACACGCGCGCGCGCGCGCGCGCACATACACACTCACACACGCGCGCGCGCACGAGCCCACGAGCGGGTGCTCGCACGTATGCACACGCGCATGCATATATTCTGTCAGTTATAAAGATTCTCTCTCTCTCTCTCTCTCTCTCTCTCTCTCGTCCTCCCTCTCTCTCTCTCTCTCTCTCTCTCTCTCTTGAAAGAGATTAACATTTTTCATCGGATCTGAGATTTTACAGTGAAAAGATTTTTAAACAAAATTTGGGGTGGGTTTTTAGTTGTATTTTAAAGACTTGTGTGAATGAATGATTTGTGAGTTGGTGACAGCCCTGATAATGGCCCTTTGCGGTCGGCTGGGCTATAAGTAGCACTACCTTACCTACCTTACATCTATCTATCTATCAATCTCTCTGTCTGTCTATCTTTCTATCTCTCTTTCTCATTCATGTTCACACTCACACACATGTTCACGTCAGATACCCAACGATTCCCACGGCTGTGAACTAGACTGTGACTTACCCAAACTTGGTCAGCGGTCTCTGTGGCGCAATCGGTTAGCGCGTTCGGCTGTTAACCGAAAGGTTGGTGGTTCGAGCCCACCCAGGGACGACGATTTTTTTTTTTTTTCACATGGATACCAAAGATTTTTTGCGAGACCCCTTTGCAATACGTTATGGAAGGAATCATGCTCCAGTAAGCCGCGTTTCTATAATGTTCTTTCCTTAACGTGTCGTACGTGTATCAGTGTGAAGAGCGTGTGTGTGTGTGTGTGTGTGTGTGTGTGTGTGTTTTAGACAGAAACACACACACACACACACACACACACACACACTCGCACAGATGCACGCACGCATTCACGTATACAGGCACACACATACGCTCACAGGTGTGTGCACTAACGTACGTAGGCACACATGCACCCATTCACCCAACCACCCTATCTAGCCCCAAAACCACACACCACCACCACCGCCCGCACACCAAAGACACACACATACAAACACATGAGTGCACACACACACACACACACACGTGCGCGCACAAGCGCACACACACACACACGTGCGCGTGAGCTTGTGAGTGCTTAAAACACACGCGCGCGCGCGAGCGCAAAATCGTGTATAAGTGTGCGACTACTAAGAACACACACACACACGCGCGCGCGCGCGTGTGTGCGCGCGCATGCCAGCGCGCAGGCAGGGAACAGTAAACAACAAACAGTAAACAAGTGGGGTAGTTTTTGCTCCCATAAGGAAACCTAACACAGAGTAACTTTTATTCAAGACTGGCACAGCCTTTTAAACTTGAATAAAGTCAGACAAATACAAAGACGAACAATCTAATAGTGGGGGGAAAACAAGCGCAGGCCAACAACTAAATTGTCTTCATAGTAATGACTTGGCAAATCTTTTGACTTAAAGGAGGGAGGGGGGGGGAGGTTGAAGATGTAAAAACTGGGAACTTGAAATTAAGAAAATATATCAGATATGAAAACTCTTCACTGGCTGCATAAGGGAACCATCGCAATCCCTTTTAAAGACAGATATATTTGTATTGCGTGCTCCGAGGCCTTTCGTCCGCTGGGTCGGAACTCATCAGGGAGACACGGCTGGTTGTATCTGCGCTCCTGGCGTCAAATAGAGACACACCACAGTCCATAATACCGTGGTGTTCTCACACCACCAAGGGTGTAAAAAAGAATCCAATAGCACCCCCGAAGCAGCCAGCGAAGAGTAGTAAAGGAAAGCAAACGAAAGTGTGGGGAGGAAAAAAAAGTTGCTGAAAAACTACAGATATTATGCAAATAGTATAAAATGTAGGGGGCAATCTTTGAGCCTACGCGCTGAGGATCCACCCAAGGATGCAAGGGAGATCAAAAGACAAACACAAAGACAGACAGAAACAAATAACCTCGATTTAATCAAAACGAAATTGGAAATGAAATGGGGGAACAGGGAACAGTAAACAAGTGGGGCAGTTTTTGCTCCCATAAGGAAACCTAACACAGAGTAACTTTTATTCAAGACTGGCACAGCCTTTTAAATTTGAATAAAGTCAGACAAATACAAGACGAACAATCTAATAGTGGGGGGAAAAACAAGTGCAGGCCAACAACTAAATTGTCTTCATAGTAATGACTTGGCAAAACTTTTGAACTTAAGAGGGGGTGGAGGGGGGGGGGGGGGGGGGAGGTTGAAGATGTGAAAACTGGTAACTTGAAATTAAGAAAATATATCAGATATGAAAACTCTTCACTGACTGCATAAGGGAACCATCGCAATTCCTTTAAAAGGCAGATAAATTTGTATTGCCTGCTCCGAGGCCCTTTCGTCGTCTGCTGGGTCGGAACTCATCAGGGAGACACGGCTGGTTGTATCTGCGCTCCTGGCGTCAAATAGAGACACACCACAGTCCATAATACCGTGGTGTTCTCACCACCAACGGTGCAAAAAAGAATCCAATAGCACCCCCCGAAGAAGCCAGCGAAGAGTAGTAAAGGAAAACAAAAACGAAAGTGTGGGGAGGAAAAAAAAGTTGCTGAAAAAACTACAGATATTATGCAAATAGTATAAAATGTAGGGGGCAATATTTGAGCCTACGCTTGAGGATCCACCCAAGGATGCAAGGGAGATCAAAAGGCAAACACAAAGACTTTAATCAAAACGAAATTGGAAATGAAATGAGGCAGGGAACAGTAAACAACAAACAGTAAACAAGTGGGGTAGTTTTTGCTCCCATAAGGAAACCTAACACAGAGTAACTTTTATTTTATTCAAGACTGGCACAGCCTTTTAAACTTGAATAAAGTCAGACAAATACAAAGACGAACAATCTAATAGTGGGGGAAAAACAAGCGCAGGCCAACAACTAAATCGTCTTCATAGTAATGACTTGGCAAAACTTTTGACTTAAAGAGGGGGTGGGGGGGGGGGGGGGGGAGGTTGAAGATGTAAAACTGGGAACTTGAAATTAAGAAAATATATCAGATATGAAAAAACTCTTCACTGGTTGCATAAGGGAACCATCGCAATCCCTTTTAAAGGCAGATATATTTGTATTGCCTGCTCCGAGGCCTTCGTCCGCTGGGTCGGAACTCATCAGGGAGACACGGCTGGTTGTATCTGCGCTCCTGGCGTCAAATAGAGACACACCACAGTCCATAATACCGTGGTGTTCTCACCACCAAGGGTGCAAAAAAGAATCCAATAGCACCCCGAAGCAGCCAGCGAAGAGTAGTAAAGGAAACCAAACGAAAGTGTGGGGAGGAAAAAAAGTTGCTGAAAAACTACAGATATTATGCAAATAGTATAAAATGTAGGGGGCAATCTTTGAGCCTACGCTTGAGGATCCACCCAAGGATGCAAGGGAGATCAAAGACAAAAACAAAGACAGACAGAAAAACAAATACAAATAACCTCGATTTAATCAAAACGAAATTGGAAATGAAATGAGGCAGGGAACAGTAAACAAAAAACAGTAAACAAGTGGGGTAGTTTTTGCTCCCATAAGGAAACCTAACACAGAGTAACTTTTATTCAAGACTGGCACAGCCTTTTAAACTTGAATAAAGTCAGACAAATACAAAGACGAACAATCTAATAGTGGGGGGAAAACAAGCACAGAGTAATGACTTGGCAAAACTTTTGACTTAAAGGGGGGGGGGGGGGGGGAGGGGGGGGGGCAGGAGGTTGAAGATGTAAAAACTGGGAACTTGAAATTAAGAAAATGTATCAGATATGAAAACTCTTCACTGGCTGCATAAGGGAACCATCGCAATCCCCTTTTAAAGGAAGATATATTTGTATTGCCTGCTCCAAGGCCTTTCGTCCGCTGCCTCGGAGCAGGCAATACAAATATATCTGCCTGTAAAAGGGATTGCGATGGTTCCCTTATGCAGCCAGTGAAGAGTTTTCATATCTGATACATTTTCTTAATTTCAAGTTCCCAGTTTTTACATCTTCAACCTCCTGCCCCCCCCCCCCCCCCCCCCTCCCCCCCCCCCCCCCCCCCCCCCCCCCCACCCCCTCTTAAGTCAAAAAGTCAAAAGTTTGCCAAGTCAGTACTATGAAGACAATTTAGTTGTTGGCCTGCGCTTGTTTTTCCCCCCACTATTAGATTGTTCGTCTTTGTATTTGTCTGACTTATTCAAGTTTAAAAGGCTGTGCCAGTCTTGAATAAAAGTTACTCTGTGTTAGGTTTCCTTATGGGAGCAAAAACTACCCCACTTGTTTAC
>JADBJO010000566.1:590000-592500 GCA_016801955.1 Conus betulinus | reverse complement strand
AGGGTATTGAGCAAAAGATTTGTGTCTCAATGTGCCCCATAAAGAGGCAGGCATATGATGGGCCCATGCGCGTGCCCATGGCAACTCCTTTAGTTTGTTGGTAGGCCTCGTTTCCAAATTCGAAAGAATTCAGAGTTAACACAAAGTTCAGTCAGGCGCAAGATGGTGGTTGGGTCAAGGTCAAAGTCGCTTTGTTTCAAGTAGTGTTTAACAGCAAGAAGTCCATCAACATCTTCCCACTGCTGTCATTCCCTGATGAAGTGTCTACGACACGAAACGTCAGTCTTCCCCTCTCCAGGCACTCTTTTTTTACCATCTTTTCCCTTTATCTTTATATTTGAAACGAGTACTGCAGTCACTACTTCAATTTTTTATGACCGCTATCGTTGTGTGAATTAGTGGACTAAATAAATGCAAATGATTATCTATTCTTCTGTCCTATCTTCTGCACCACCTCAGTGGCACTGGCACCCTCGCCGCTCATTCCAACGGGGGGGTCCACAGCCACAGCCCGGCCCCCTGTCCCACAGCAGTCCCGGCACCGCAATCCCTCCAGAGGGCGCTTCCACGAGCGTCAAACGACAGCTCCCATTGATTGGCCCGATACTGGCACCGCAACAGAATCAAACCAGGGCCACAGACCTGGAGGGGACATCGAAACTGAGGTCACCATGAGAGCAGGGCATGAAGGGCCACAGAATTTAAGACTTTTTTTTTTAATGCTGAACAAATGAGTGTATTGGTTCTGACGAGAAACATGTAGTATCCACATGACGTCCGTCACAAGACGGCGGCCAAGTTTGCCGATCCAATGGTGGGGGGGGGGGGGGGGGGGGGGGGGGGGGGGGGGGGGGGGGACTTTTAAAAGACTCTCAGGACAAGGCAACAGTCCTTGAGAGTGGGGGGGGGATGCCCAAAAGACTCCATTTATTTTCACAGACATGTCAGGACTTCGCTACGCTTCTGACATCAGACAGGTTTAATAAGCTTTTTTTTTCGCTATGTCAGACACAAAATGATAGCGATCTGGTTCTTTTATTTGCCTCAGTGTGTATTGGGAGGGGTGGGTGGGTGGGGAGGCGCGCGCGCGCGCTGGTGTGTGCCTGTGCGTGTGTGTGTGTGTGTGTGTGTGTGTGGTGTGTGTTGTGTGTGGGTGTGGGCGCGCGCGCGCGCGCGCTTTAAAAGTTCTCAGGCTTTTGGAGTTTTTTTGTGCATCCCCCTCCCCCTACCTTAAAAGTATTCATAAACAAACAAAAAAACTATTTCCGACAGTTAGATTGCTAACATTATTAATGTCAGACACGAACATGACATGAAACAGTTGCAAAGTCGGGCATTTATTGTTGTGTTCCCAGCCATTCCAAACCAAAAACATAACGACAGACCGCGCGCGCGAACACATTTTGTTCGAAGCAAGCACTTATGGTACTTTATCACACGCACGTTAGCATTTTTTTTTTTTTTTTTTTTTTGTTGTTGTGTGTGTGTGTTTGTTTTTGTTTTCCAAATCGAGGCCAAAATCAGTTTGTGCCCTGCATATTACTACACTACCATGCTAACATTATCCCCCCCCCCCCCCCCCCCCCCCCCCCCCCCCCCCCCACCCCCCCCCCCCCCCGACAACCCCCCACCCCCCCCCCCCCCCCCCAAATCCCCCCCCCCCCCCCCCCCACCCCAAAAACCCCCCCCCCCCCCCCCCCCCCCCCCCCCCCCCCGTTTCGAAGCACCCCCCCCCCTTATCCCCCCCCCCATTTCCCCCCCCCCCCCCCCCCCCCCCCCTCCCCCCCCCCCCCCCAAATCAGTTTTGCCCTGCATACCCACCCCCAAAAAAAAAAAAAAACCCCAACCCCCACAAAAAAAAAAAAAAAAAAAAAAACGGGATACAATATTTCTTACAGGACTGTCGGCACACGACCGTCCAAAAATAGATCATCCAAAAATAGAAGTGCCCGTCATTGTTAAGAAAAGGTATCGAACTTTGAAAATACGTGCACAAGTATCCCAATAATAATAATGCTAATACTTTTAAAGAACTACTCACTGCCGACACTGTTGAACGAATTCCGGAAGGTATGCTAAATAGCAGAATGTATTACGTACAAATCCTGAATAGATTTCACTTTCGTTCAACAGCTATTTGCAGTCTTGAATTTTCTCTCTTTCTTTCTTTTTTTTTTTTTTTTTTTTTTTCTTTTTTTTTTCCAAATGATGCGGGGAGATGAGAATTACTAAAAATAGGGGGGAAACAATTCACCATCGGTACAAACGTTTTCTTCCTTAACGTTCTTTTTTTTGTTGTTGTTTTTGTTTTCGTCTTTTGTCATGACAGAAGTGACAAAAGTCAACGCTTTTCGTTGTTGTTCCACGCAATCGATTAAATATTTGTCGATATAATGACAGGAGTAGCAGCAAAGTTAATACATATATACATGTATGTATGTATGTATATACAGTTGTTTAAAAAAAAAATTACCAAAAAAAGCATATACAGTTGAAAAAA
>JADBJO010000566.1:580000-582500 GCA_016801955.1 Conus betulinus | reverse complement strand
AACAATATACCGTTTCTATTTCAGTTCTAGGATAGGATAATACTGCAAATGCGTTCTCATGGAGTGGTACCACATACATAAATCAAGAATTCACAAGGTCTGATATTTGTATTTTAATCTACACTCTTAGTCCGCACAAGAACTCTACATTAAAATTCACAAAAGTAATCATCGGTAAAACGCAAAACAAAACAAACAAAACAAACAAAAAGACAAGTTACAAAATTGGAGAGGGGTCAAGAGGAGACGGGGGGACGGGGGGGGGGGGGGGGGGGGGGGGGTAGGTAAGAAGCATCCTTAATTTCTTCCAGATTCCAAAACCTACCCCTGTTCGATGAATTCCAAGAGAAACATTCCGCGGTGATGTCTACGCCTATTGTAATCATGATTGAAATCTGTCTTGGTCATTCAGTAGAAGAAACAAGAAGAAAAAGAGGATACACCGAAGGTAGCGGGGTGGGAGGGTGGGGTGTGGGGGTGGTACCCATAGAAGTACTGTCCTAAAATGCCAATTCAACCAGCTGGAAGCAATCCTGCGCCACCCTTAGAAGCCTGCGCTGTGTTCACATAGGACGCAGACACTGGACAGGGCATTTCCATTTAAGGCCGCACACCGAAAATTAATGCGCCAAGGCCTTGCTTAAGGAGCCGAGTATTTCTACACTGGCGCAATCCGATTGTTTGAGAATCTGTAGTCGTCTGAAAGTCGATTCTACTCGTCTTCTTTCACATGCCCATCAAGGGACAACCCAGGTGGTTCCAAGCAGACAGATTTAAATCAAAGGATTGGGGACTATTTTGGTGCTTTTGAGCTGGTGCAAAGATAGGGTCAAGGGTGAGTGCAAAGGCCTAAAATGTGTGTCAATTTAAGGGAAGGTCAAGTATTTGAAGATTGTGATTTCATCGGTGAAAATCCCCCAGAACAAAGAAAACAATGGTGGGGGGAGTTGTTCTTTTGATCAATAAATTGTCAGTTAAACATTAAATGCTGGCTCAAATTTATAGTAGGCCTCAAAACGCCTACCTGGATTGTATGTATAGAGTTTCAGCGCCAAATCCTAATTGCGGTGGGAGGCTTTTAAGACGTCAAGGGACATCATTACTCCCTGGCAGATGCCACTGTGGCAAACGAGGCCAAGTGTTTGAAACAACTGAAAACGTGGTGTACTTTCCATGATGTATCTGTTTTCAAAACTCAGAGACAACTTTGCGAAGCAGGAGAAACAGTCAGAAATCTACACCCGAACACGCAGAAGTTATTGAAATCTTATTTTCACACGTTTATAGAAGTCTGAGAATGTGGACCAAGCCCCCCCCCCCCCCCTCTCCTCCCCTCCCCCTTCCTCCTCCCGTTGCGCCATACACACACACCTTCTCCTTTCCTCCCCCGAACACACACACACCCCCTCCATTCCCCTTCATGCACGCTCACTCTATACCTCAACCCCCCCCCCCCCCCCCCACCCCACACAAACACACACACACCTCAACCCTTAACACGCACACTTAAAGCACAGCTTTCTTCATCATCATATGACCGTATGACCGTCACGTATGACCGCTCACCGCTACAGAGAATGTCTGTCTGTCTGTCTGTAGGAATGCCTGCCTCTCTCTCTCTCTCTCTCTCTCTCGCTCTCTCTCTCTCTGTGCAGGTTTTTTGTGTTTTTCTTTTCTTTTCCAGCCGTTGAAACTGCTACTTCACCGTCATACACATATGACCGCTCACCGCTACAGAGAAATGCCTGTCCGTCTCCGGTCTACTGTCTATCTGTCTATCTGTCTATCTGTCTGTCTGTCCTGACTGCATGACGGCTCTCTCTCTCTCTCTATATCACTCTCTCTCTCTCTCTCTATCTCTCTCTATCTCTATCTCTCTATGCGGGCGAGCGAGCGAGGCGCGTGTTTGTCTTTGTGTGCGTTTTATGTGTGTGCGTGCGTGTGTCTGTGTATGTGTGTGCGCGATGTGCGTGCGCGAAAGAGAGAATGTGTATGCCTGCGTGTGTGAATATGCTCACGCGAGTGTGGTGTGTGTGTGCTTGTGTGTGTGTGTGTGTGTGTGTGTGTGTGGTGTGGGGTGTGTGTGTGTGTGTTTTGTGTTGTGTGTACGCGAGCGAGAGAGTGTGTGAGTGCGCGCGCACGTGCGAGCGCATGAGTGAGTGTGTGTGTGTGTGTGTGTGCCATGTGTGTGTGTGTGGGGGTGTGTTGTGTGTGTGGTGTGTGTGGTGGTGTGTGTTGTGCGCATTTGTGTGTGCGTGTGCGTGTGTGTGTGTGTTCGTGGTTCGTGTGATGTTGTGTGTTGTTGTGGTGTGTGTGTGTGTGTGTGTGTGTGTGTGTGTTGGGGGTGTGGAGGAGGAGATGAGGGAGAGAGCGGAGAGAGAGAGGAGAGACGAGATGAGAAGTGCGAGAGAGAGAGAGAGAGAGGAATTATCAATAATCCGTTTACCTCTACACGGACGGCGTGAAGGGAGGAGAGGGGTGGGGGGAGAGGACGGGTGAG
>JADBJO010000566.1:570000-575000 GCA_016801955.1 Conus betulinus | reverse complement strand
TTTCTTCCATAAAAATCTGAGATCAGATGAGAAATGTTCATCTCTTTTTCTTTCAGAAATTCAACGACCACATCAGGTGGGACATCTTTCAAACAAGTATTTTATTTCCGTGGAGTCTACTCTAAAGTGTTTATGTCTCACGTCATACAAGTCCCAACACTTAAAACAAAAAAAAAAAAAAAAAAAAGAAAAAAAAAAAAAGTTTCACTGCACCACACACAGAAGAAATGAACCGTTTAAGAACACACCAAGATGGATGACTACTCGAGCGAGAGAAAGCCAGTACAATACAAGAGAGTAAAAAAACAGTTTGATAAACTAAATAACGCTTACCTGAAATCCAGATGTGAAACGGCGTACGCTTAAGACTTTGCGGTGAACTGCAACCAGCCAGCAGCTTTCCAGAAATAACTCGCTTCGTTTCACGTTCACAAACAGGGGGTGGATTTCACGATGGCAAGTTCGGTGAGTAAAAAAAAATCGTCCCACTTCCAAGCTGTATACATGCACACGCACGGCACGCACGCACATACAGACACAGACACGCACGCACGCATGCACACACACACACACACACACACACACACACACACACACACACACACACACACACATACATACACACATTCTCTCTCTCTCTCTCTCTCTCTCTCTCTCTCTCTCTCTCTCTCTCTCTCTCTTAGCCTTCTTCCCCTTTCCCCATTTTCCTTCTAATGAATATGGTGAATTTTTGAAGTCCAGCTCCAATGAAGTCATTGTAAATGAGGAAGCTTGGAAATAAATATGAGGTGTAGGCAGCATCTGGTGCAAGTCACGTTTTTATTAGTGTCTGTCTGTCTGTCTGTCTGTCTGTCTGTCTGTCTGTCTGTCTGTGTTACGGATGGTGTGCGGTGCTTGTTCTGACTCTAACCTGAAGAAGTTTGGATGCATGTACGACTTTTCCCTACACACACCCACACCACACGAACATAGATAGTCAGGCAACAAGTTAAGTTTCCTTTTTTTTTTTCTTTTGCTGCCTGAACCATCAAATCATAACAGATACATGCTACATAACAAGCATGAACTGGCACAGCATAAAGTTCTCGCCACCACCAAAGGGTGCACACAACGACACTAGGTACTATACTGTCACATCAAACCAAGCTGGCATCCACAGCAGTGTCACCACAGTCTATGCACTTGGCCGCATCTGGCCCTAGTCACACAGTCCTCACACAGTTCAGAAACCACTCACGGGAGCAGTTCGTGGAGTCCTTCCAGGGACTCCCCACCACAACAGAAGAACGTCCCGACGAACTCTGAAGCCCTTTCACACTCCAGCCCATTGCTGACCACAAAGACAGCCTCTCAACACCCCCACGGGGCGGAGACAGTGGCTGGGCTCGTGCTGCACCCCACACCCGGTCGGCAGTGCACACACACGATGTCTACTGACCCTCGGTCAGCCTCTCACACCCCCCACGGGGCGGAGACAGCGGCTGGGCACGGGCTGCACCCCACACCCGGTCGGCAGTGCACACACGATGTCTACTGACCCTCGGTCAGACTCTCCATACCCCCACGGGGCGGAGACAGAGGCTGGCACGGGCTGCACCCCACACCCGTTTGGCAGTCAGTTCCAGGTGGGACACAGGGCTTCACCGACACCTGATTGCCAGCAAGGACCTGCCTTCAGTCTCCCTTCGGCTCTCTGGAAGTGTTGCTTGGCCGGTAGCTCTTCGGAGACCGAACGGAAATCCTCGCCCGCCCGACTTACATAAAAAACGCAGGTAAGTAGCTGTCAGGCTAAAGGACATTGATAACCTCGAGAAAAGATTCAGAAGAGAGCAGCACGGTTCGTAACAGGGTACTATATCAGAGAGAAAGGGAATACTAGGAAGAACATGAGGAAATTAGAATGGAAACCCTTAGAAGGGAAAAGAGCTTTTATTAAACTTAATACCTTCTTCAAAGGCAGAACTAACTAAACTAATTGATATTCCCAATGGAACAACTAGTATTGAATAAAAGTAGCACCAGGAGTGGCGGTCAATCTTATGCCATACCTGCATCAAATATTGACAGCCATTTACATTCATTTTTCTCCATAGATATGTACATATCTATGTTTTATCCTAGTTCTGTAAGGCTGTGGAAACTCACTGCCGGGTGCCATCAAGACTGCCACAAATGCAGTCTCATTTAAAAATCAAATTGATACGACAGTCTTGAGATCTGCATATTGACTGATTTTTCTATTTTAACTTCCCCAGATATTTTATGGTTACCTGGGCCTGAACCTGGCCATTGCTTTTAACTTTTTGAATATCATGTGCGACCCCTTCTTGCCAAATTTTGCTCCAGGGGTCAACAGGCTGAGTCGCACTTTCTTTCTTTTCTTGCTTTTTTTTTTACATGCGCGCTGGTGACCTACTCATTTTTGAGTGAACCAGTTTTTAGGAAGAAGAAGAAGGTAAACTGGCCAACCGGTTTTCACAGGTTTACCTGTTCCACTCAATGTGTCCCAAAATATTGGGACCGGACGAAATACGATCCGTCACAGTCTGTCTGTTGGTCTGTCTGTCGCTCTGTCGGAATCTCTGTCTCTCTCTCTCTCTCTCTCTCTCTCTCTCTCTCTCTCTCTCTCTCTCTCTCTCTACCTCCTCTTTCGTCTTTCTCCCCGCTCTATCCACTCTCTCTTTGTCTCTGTCTCTGTCTGTCTTTGTATATATCTCTCTCTTTGTCTCAGTCTCTCTCTTTCTCTCTCTCTCTCTCTCTCTCTCTCTCTCTCTCTCTCTCTCCTCTCCTCTCTCTCTGTCTCTGCTTCTCTCTCGTCCTCTCTCTCTCCCTCGTTCTCTCTCCCTCTCTCTCTGTCTTTCTCTATCTCTCTTCTTTCTCTGTCTCTCTCTATCTCTCTCTCTCTCTCTCTCTCTTCTCTGTCTCTCTCTCCCTCTCCCCCTCTCTCTCTTTTTCCGTTAACTCCCCTCTCCCACGGCACTCTTTTTTTCTTTAGCCTCCACCACTCTCTCTCTCTCTCTCTCTCTCGCTCTCTCTCTCTCTCTCTCTCTCTCTCCTTCGTGTGTGTGTGTGTGTTGAGTGTGTGTGTCTCTCCTCTGTGTGTGTGTGTGTGTGTGTGTGTGGTGTGTGTGTGGTGTGTGTGTGTGTGTGTGTGAACAAATAGACAGATAATCATCATCTTCATAACATATGACCTAGTGTTATCCATAAGGCAAATATCGCAAGACCGTAGGATAACAGACTTAAAAACGCACAGAACAACGAATTACATATAATGGAGATTTAAACATAGACAGCAGCAAACAACATGTAATGGAGATTTAAACACACAAACCAACAAATAACACAAAATGGAGACTTAAACGCACAAAACAACCAATAACACATAATTGACATTTAAACGCACAAAACAACAAAAACACATAAAGGAGATTTAAACACGCAAAGCAAAAAAAATACAGATAATTGACATTACATGCACAAAGCAATGAATAACAGATAACGGTCATTAAAATGCACAAAAATGGGTAACGGACATTGAAATACACAAAACTATAAACAGATAATGGACATTAAAATGCGCAAAATGATAAAAGATAACAGACATCAAAGTGAACACTACAAATAACAGCTGTTAAAATGTACATAAAAGCACAGATAACGGACATAAAATTGCAGGGGGGAAAAGATAACAACGGCTAAAATGCTTAAAAAACAACAAATGACAAATAGCGGACATTAAAATGCACGAAACAATAAATAACAGATAACGGACATTTAAATGCACAAAACAACAACTAACAGATACCTGGATATTATAATGCACAAAACAACAACCAACAGATGCCTGCACATTACAATGCAAAACAATAACTAACAGATACCTGGTCATTACAATACACAAAGCAATATACTGCCGTCTACTCGTATGGGGAGTATTGTTTTGTGCATTTCATTTATGTCTGTCATTTGTAATATCAGAAGAAATCATGTTTGTCGAAATTTCATTTGTTCGTGGCGAATTCTGTGTTTAAAAAAAAAAGACAACAGACATATCAGTCAAACACTCGTTTAGTTTCTAAGTGAGGTTATTGTTGGTGGAAATTAAAACTAATTTCAACAAGAAATTATAATTAATCCGTTTAACGTTCCATTATCCATCTCACGCCCGATTTGACAAGATAAGTGATTGCTCATTCTCCGTTTCCAATGTCCTAAAAGTTTGTTTTTTTTAATCTTGCCTGAAAGAGACCAAAGAGGTCGAAACGCGTCGTGTTTTGTCTTGTAATTCGTTTCTCCCTTTTGTCCGGCGGATTATCATTATTTCTCTTTGAAAAATTATTTGTCGTGTGTCGCATCGTGTGTCAAATATGCTTGACTTTTTTTTTCTCACGATTTTGTGCGTTCATTTGAATTGTGTCTCGTTTTTGGAAATATTTCCGCGTTTGTAAGTCTCTCCCTATCCTAGTAACTGCACTACAACTAACTGCTAACC
The DNA here is from genome assembly GCA_016801955.1 of Conus betulinus. Taxonomy (NCBI): domain Eukaryota; kingdom Metazoa; phylum Mollusca; class Gastropoda; order Neogastropoda; family Conidae; genus Conus; species Conus betulinus. Next base: position 570,505 of record JADBJO010000566.1, on the reverse strand, counting down.
TGACCACACAAGTGGGAATACTGCAAACTAATTCAACCTCCACACTTAAAAAGGAAAGGAATTTATATTTTGAACGGGAGTCCTTCGTTTAAAGGGTCTCAAAAAGTCGTGTGACCTGCCTGAAGAAGACTCAATAGGTCAAAAAACGCGTTGTGTCTGTTTTGTGATTTGCTTGCTCCTTCGATTGGCGGCTGTGTCATTCTATTTTTGCTTTCATGTTCCAGTTTCCCCTGGCAGGCCACGCTCCAGAATCAGGATGGTGCATTACACCGCTGTATAATCCATGTAAGCGTTTTGAGGCCTAGCGTAAGTGTCAGCCTGCGTTTGATTCTAAACTGATAATTGATCAAACGAACAACTCCCCACCCCATCCCCACCAATCATTTCACTTTTTTAATTGTTATATCTACAGATGACGTCACTCACAATCTTCAAATGCCTTCACCTTAGCTGACGTCACATTTCAGTCCTTTTCATTCACCCGTGACCCTATCTTATGACCCGT
>JADBJO010000566.1:560000-565000 GCA_016801955.1 Conus betulinus | reverse complement strand
ATTCTCAAAACAATCACATTGTGCCTGTCTACAACACTCGATTCCTTAAGAAAGGCCTTGGCGTAGTCATGTTTTGGTGTGCAGCCCACAGCCAGCCACAAATACCATACCTCCCATTTCTCTGGGTGGTAGGGAAAAGTAGCAGCAGGTAACCTGAATTCACTGTGACCAGGAAGAAACTCTAGGGAAAGCTCGACGGCTGAAGGTCTTTAAAGAAGAACCCCAACTCCCACCCCACCTACCCCCCATCCCCATCCCCACCCCCGCTTCCCCTCGTCAGACAAGTGTTTCGGCCCTGAACTCCTTACACTCTAAGGGGGGCCGGGCCGCATCCAAGTCATGATTCCTAGATGCCCTTCTACTGCCAACCTTTTTTTTTTCTGGCGCTGCCGGGATTCGAACCAGCAACTTCTGGATAGGTGGGCGTCGATCTTGCATACAGTCAAACAAGCACATGGACGAACAGTAACAAATGCAAGTAACGCTGGTTTGATTTGGTATGTTAGGAAATCTTAAAGGAGGCAGGGAACAGTGAACAGTAAATAACAAACAAGTAGGGTAACACTTGCTCACATGATAAAATAAACAGTAAACAGTAAATACGAAACAAGTAGGGTCACTCTTGCTCCCATGATAAAATAATTACATGTCCATTAGCAGAAATGACGAAACAGAGCACACAAAACAAACAAGGAGACATTCCCAAACCAAAGGTTTGTAAAGGTCGTTTCAAAATGAGGTGACTGCAGGCAGAAATTGAAACAAACTTAGAACTCACTGTACCGCCGAACAACACAGACAAAGAAATGACGAGACAAAACACGACGCGTTTCGACTTATCTGGTCTTCTTCAGGCAAGACAACACTACATTCAAGGCAATGAAAATTGCACCATCCATTTTGCAAGCCCAATTTGAGGAGAGGTGGGATTGTTCGTTCTTTGTGTTGTTGTTGTTGTTGTTGTTGTTGTTGTTGTTGTTGTTTTCGTTGTCTTGAATGTTGTTGACGAAGACCAAAGAGGTTGAAACGTTGTTGCGTTTTGGCTTGTGATTTGTTGGTCTTTTTTTTTCGTTCGGCAGCACATAATTTTTTATCTTTTAAGTCAAAATGTAAACTTCGTTTGTGATTGATTGAGACACACAGAGTCTGTGTCATACACCTGTAGCTCGCGCCCATGCGGAACTGACGTCAGAGGTGGTCACACGCCACAGTTGGGATTTTGCCACTGAAGCACCAGAGATTCCATGAAAGCGTTTTGAGGCGTATCATAAATTTGAGCCAGCATTTTTACGTTAAACTGATAATCGATCAAAAGAACAACTCTGCATCAATTATTCCCCCCCCCCCCCCCCCTTTTTTTTTTTTGTTTGTTTGTTTGTTTGTTTGTTTGTTTTGAGGGAGGGGGGGGGGGGGGGTCACCGATGAAATCACACAATCTTTAACTACATGACCCCCCCCTTTAGTTGACGACACACATTTCAGGCCTGTACACTCGCCCGTAACACTATCTTTGCCCCAGCTTGAAGCGCCCCAAATTGTCCCATTCCTTTGATTTCAATCTGTCTGCTTGGAAAACCACCTGGTTTGTAATTTGACGGCCAGACACAAATAACAATTCTCCAAACAATCTAGCTGCGCCAGTCTATAGATACTCGACTTCTTAAGCACGGCCTTGGTGCATTCATTTTTGGTGTGCAGCCAGTCAGTCAGCCCGTCAGGTCCGCACGCGCCGAAGGTCAAGGGTCAAACGTGTGCACGTGACAAGACTCACAATTCCTGGTGACCGGATTGATAACCTGCACTGCTTCCTGTGAAAGTGCTTCACTTCACGTGGCCCTATGTTATCTCCCTTACTATCCCGTTCTTTCGTTCAGCCCACTTTCCAACGAGCTAAGCCAAGTCGGTTTGACATTTAGACCAAGTAACAAACAAACTAGGGTAGCTCTTCCTCCCACGAGGAAGGAATTACGTGCCCACAACTCCAAACGAATGCATGTTTTAAAGCCACTGATCGCCCATCTTGAGGAGATCAACGACTGTTCGTTCTTTTTCGTTGTCCTGAATGTTGTTTTGTCCGGCCTAAAGAAGACCTGAGAGGTCGAAACGGGTCGTCTTTTGTCTTGTCATTTGGTCGTCCCTGTTATCTGGCGGATTTACCTTAATTTCTTTTTGAAAATGTATCTGCCTCACTGTCCTCCTCTTTCGTGTACCCACTTTCCCCACTTTCCCAACGAGCCAAGGCCAAACCCGTTTGACATTTAGACCAGGTCAGAGTTCGGGGTTACCACCACAGTTTCAGTTTCAGTTTCATCAAGGAGGCGTCACTATGTGCGGACTAGTCCATATACTCTACACCACATCCGCTAAGTTTTGAGACCACATTATGCATGATTTGAACATGATGGATAAATGAATTAAAATTGAATAAGAGGGTCTTGTGGCTACGACTCAGCGGATGTCTGACCTATGCATTAGCCCAACGCGCTGGTCAGACCTTGAGTGCCCACCTACCATTTACCATGTTACCACCACAAAGGTCAAGTAGGCTGAATAGACAATACAATCTGTAAAGATAAGAAAATCGCTCTGGCTCTGCAAAAAAAAAAAAAGCCTTTTTTATGTGAAAACAACGATTTTATCAGGGAATTAGGGGTCAGTAAAACAGTTCAACGCCATAAAAATCATATCAGCAAGGATAGCAGAATGATGCATGGCTTGTGGGCTTCTTGTATTTCTTCACCATAGGACTTGCAAGTGAAAAGTCCAGCAGACGACAGGAAAATGAAGGGTCATGTGGATCGTGCTGTAATGTAGAAAGAAGCGGACATGAGATCTGTCTCCCAGTCAGGCACAGTGTGGGTCAAGGACTGGACTGTGTGACGACCATGTGTTGGTGATGGCTGATCTCTGACAAGAGCCAGGTGCAGCTTGGAGTGTCATAGATCATGCACAGCGTTTGGGGCCTAAACTGTAACCGTGGACTCGGGCCCAAATAACGAACAAGTAGGGTAACTCTTCCCCCCATGATGAAATAGTTGCACGGCCATAACTCCAAACGAATGCAGCTTAAGCACAGCGAACACATACAGATAACTCTTTCTCAACAAAAAAAAAAGGAAAAATAGACCATTGGGCTAATGCGTAGGTCAGACATCTGCTAAGTCGTAGCCACGAGACCCTCTTCTTCAATTCTCTCATCTTAGTTGTTGATTCGTTTATCTATCAGCTTAAAATCATGCGCAGTGTGGTCTCAAAACTTAGCAGATATGGTGTAGCGTATATGGACTAGTCCTCACGCAGTGACGCCTCTTTGATGAAACTGAAACTGAAACTGACACTTCCTCCCATAGTGAATAAACACACTCCCATGACACCGAACGAATGCTGCTTGAGCACAACGAACAAGTAGGGTAACTCTTCCCTCGAAGAGGAAAAAAAAATTGAAAGCAGCATTCGTTTGGAGTTATGGGCGTGTAATTATTTCATCATGGCGGGAAGAGTTACCGTACTTGTTCGTTATTTACTGTTTACAGTTGCTTGTCTCATTTCAGATTTCCATTTGGACTCAACTGTGCGTCTATTCGTAGTGTTGTAAGTCACAGTTGGGGCAGGGATGTTTCAACTTTTTGTCTATTCATAGTGTTGTAAGTCACAGTTGGGGCAGGGATGTTTCAACTTTTTGTCTTAGTCCTCTTTATCATTCTCTTCTTTTTTTTTTTTTTTCATGTAGGGCCTCCATCTTCCATTTTGTCCAACATATATTGTTTTCTTTTTCCTTTCTTTTTTTTTTTTTTTTTTTTTTTTTTTTCTTTTGTGTGTGTGTATGTGTGTGTGTGTGTGTGTGTTTGTGTGTGTGTGTGTGTGTGTGTGTTGTGTGTGTGTGTGTGTGTGTGTGTGTGTGTGTTGTGTGTTGTGTGTGTGTGTGTGTGTGTGTGTGTGTGTGTGTGTGTGTGTGGCCTCCACCCGGCCCGCCTCTTTTCCCCCCACTTTTTCACTTTTTTTTTTCCTTCAAAGACTCACACGCCATGCACAGTCTGTGTGTGTTTTTTTATGTTACCGATGGACATTCGCTTGATGTTTTAGTATTTTGCGTTTGATGCAAGACGTCTGGGTTTGTTAACGTTCTGATGTTTAGTATGCTGTCACTTTCGTTCTGTTGTATTTACCGGGGAACTACGCTACTTACAAAAAGAGATACAATAAACAAAAGTGTATGTGTGCGTACTGCGTGAGAGATACACGATATGTGTGCGTGCGTGCGTGCGTGCCTCCGTGCTGCGTGAGAGAGAGCATGTGCACGAATGAGTATCTGTATATATATATAGAGAGAGAGAGACAGACAGACAGACAGACAGAGACAGAGAGAGACAGACAGACAGACGAGACAGACAGAGACAGACAGACAGACACAGACAGACAGACAGACATACAAGCAGGCAGAGAGACTGAGACAGTCAAAGTTGGGGCTGGAATGTTCCGACTGAGTACCTGTACTGTTTCAATCCACTTGTGGCCTCCCTCCCCCCCCCCCCCCCCCCCCCCCCCACACACACACACACACACACACCTATCATGCATCAAATGGCTTTTCCAACAGATAAATATCCACCTCTTCTACCTATCCTCTTTAGGATCAGTACACATCAGTGTGCCTCTAGGGACAGCTGCCACCTCTCCCTTAGTGTTCGCTGCTCTGGCAACTTGGAACTAAGCCGCCGTGGCGAAGTGGTTATATAGCGTCGCGGACTCCCAGCTGGGAGGTCGCTGGTTCGATCCCATCAGAGCTGTGTGTGATTTTTCTGTCCTGTCCCGACCCGCTACGGGCTCAGCTGGGAAGACAGACCACACAGTCGAGTTTCATCCACTTAATGGATGCGTCTCTGGGAGTGTTGCTCAAATTTCCTGACCAACACTGCAGGTGTCTGTATTTCTCGGGCCTGGTTGACGCCGGGATATATATTATGAAAGGAAGCGTAGAGTGCAGCCCTGTCATGTAGTCT
>JADBJO010000566.1:547500-555000 GCA_016801955.1 Conus betulinus | reverse complement strand
ATGATCAGCTGTCGGGTGTCGTGTGCGTGCCTTCGTGTATGCGCGCGAGCACGTGCGTGCGTGTGTGTGTGGTGTGTGTGTGTGTGTGTGTGTGTGTGTGTGTGTGTGTGTGTGTGTGTGTGTGTGTGTGTGTGTGTGTGTGTGTGTGTGTGTGTGTGTGTGTGTACACCACACAACAAGGCATTGCGCCCTTCTATCTCAATCCCCCTCAGCTTTCAATATCACTGTCACCTTGCACACAACAATGTGTTTGTCTTCTGCTGTCACCCTAACTCCTCCATCCCAGCCCTACCCCCCCCCCCCCCCCCCCAAGTCCTCCCCCTCCCCTTTATCCCCTCCCTACTCTCTGACCCCCTACCCCCACCCCCCACCCCTTCCAATCCGTCCTCCCACTTCGCCCCCGCCACCCGCCCCAGGATTTTCATTTCCGTGACACGGAAAGAAAGACGAGGACACAACAACAGAGAAGGTCGGTTGCTGGAGTTACTGAATGTGGCCACACGCCACAATTAGGATTTGGCTCTAAAATCCCTATCATTATTATAATCCATGTAAGCATTCCGACGCTTAACATAAGAAATCTAATTTGAGCCAGCATTTTATATTAAAGTGATAATGTTCAAAAAAAAAAAAAAAAAAAACTCCCACCACACCCCCACCAACAAGTTCACTTTTCGTTTTTTAAATTGTCGCCGACATCATTCACAATCTTCAAATACATGACTTTCCCCTTAGCTGATGTCACATTGTAGGCCTTCTCACTCACCCGTGACCCTATCTTTGCGCCACGCGGTTCTACCCCTAAATAGTCCCATTCCTTTTTTTTCTTTTCTTTTTGTCTGTCAGCTTGGAACCATCTAGTATATACCTTGATGCGTATATGAAAGAAGATTTTTTTAAAGGTAAATCCACTTTCAGACACAATTAAACATTCTAAAAACAATCTCATTGTGCCTGTCTATAAATACTCGACTCCTTAAGCAAGGCCTTGGCGCATTAATTTGTTGGTGTGTAGCCTGTATGACACGAGAGAGACACAGAGAGAGAGAGAGAGAGAGAGAGAGAGAGAGAGAGAGAGAGAGAGATTATTACATTCCTTTTCTGAAATACGTGCATGCTACATACTGCTAAGGATGTTAATTAGACAAGAACTAAGCATAAAAAATAACAACATATTACAGACATGTTCATGATGTGATTACAACGCATGAATAGAATAAACAGTGCTAGAAACAGTTATCAGTTTGTGTCGATGCGTTCATAAATAATAACACCTAATGTTGTGTGTGTGTGTGTGTGTGTGTGTGTGTGTGTGTGTGTGTGTGTGTGTGTGTGTGTGTGTGTGTGTGTGTGTGCGCGCGCGCGCATGCGCGCATGTGTGTGTGTGTGTGTGTGTGTGTGTGTGTGTGTGTGTGTGTGTGTGTGTGTGAGAGAGAGAGAGAGAGAGAGAGAGAGAGAGAGAGAAAGAAACAGACATGCACAGAGAGAGAGAGAGAGAGAGAGAGAGAGAGAGAGAGAGAGAGAGAGAGAGAGAGAGAGAGAGAGAGAGAGAGCGTCATCATTTGTTAATATCATGCTAAAAATTGTTACCTGAAACGTTCGCCTGCTTGAACACACGCTCGCTGCTGTGAGCATATGGCATAGTCTTTACATTCTGAAATATGCAGGCAATGACATATGCGAACAAAAAAAATGTTATTGAGAAAAATACTCTCTCGCTGTACATATGTATAGTGTTGCAAGCACATCGTATACTGTGTACATATGACACATGCAAGTAGTTCGATTCCACGTCCATTTTGCGTCCAATTTGAGGAGACAAGTGATTGCTCGTTTTTCGTTTTCATTGTATTCAATGTTGCTTTTCTTGCCTGAAGAAGACCAGAGAGGTCGAAACGCGTTGTGTTGTGTCTTGTAATTCGTTTGCCTCCTTCGTTCGGCCGTACAATATTTTTTCTTTTTCTATTAAGTTTCTTGTTAATTACGTTGAACAGCAGCAAATTATTTAAGAAACAACACTACTTGTTAAAGGCAACAAAGATCACCTTAGGAACTTAAGTACAAGTGTGTACTGAATGTGATACACATTGAAATATTTGACATATCCAGCTAGAGAATGACTTCTTACAGTGCATGAACAACGCTCTTAATGTAATACTCTGTGTGTTTACTTGACAACTAGTAAGTGTGAAGTATGCTGACAATTTTCTTTTCAAAAATTCTATACTTCAACGGGATTTAAGGTCTGATCTTACTTGAAATCCCGGGCTGTTTCATGAGACAATATGCTGATGAGCCTACATATCCCCTTGCCCCAACTTGCGCCTGTCCTCGGTTACAGACCAAGCTGTAAGCACTTTACATTCCACATTCTCTTTTACACAACGGGCTGCCTACGTGGGTCAACCACCAAAATTTACCTACTTTCCGAAAGTTGGTGATGGAATTTTTACGTGTGTGTGTGTGTGTGTGTGTGTGTGTGTGTGTGTGTGTGTGTGTGTGTGTGAGTGTGTGTAAGACATTAATCCTCATAGTATTCTTTATCTAAAGAACATTTATCTTTTTGAGCAAAAACACTTTCTGACGCCCGGGTTTTCGTGTTTCTGTGTGTTCTGACTCAAGAGTCTAATAAAAATTTACCTTAAGGAAAGTTTCAGCCAGCTACCGCTGGTCTTCATTAGCCCTAAATGACAAAAAAGTTCTGCGATTTTTTTTGTCATTTAGGGCTGATGAAGACCAGCAGTAGCTGGCTGAAAATTTCGTTAAGGTAAACTTTTATTAGACTCTTGAGTCAGAACACACAGAAACACAACATTTATTTTCTTTTTTTTTTTTTTTTTTACTCACCTTTTATTTTCTTCATCATGCTTCTGGTGGTGTTTTTTTTTCGTTGTTTGTTTGTTTTTTTTTTTTGTTTTTTTTTTTTCAAATGACCAGCCGCGGCCATCAATTTACAACTAAACAAGACAAACGATGATTGGTGAGATTTACGTCCTATTGGCCGGAGGTCCTTAAGGACAGGGCATACTCGCAGACATAGGTCTGCATGTTCTGTTGCTGCAACTGTTGTCGGTGGCAGTAGTGGGTGAGTTCCGTGTGGGGGGCCGTCGTCTGTCGCTCTCTGAGCTCTGGTTCCTTGTGAACTTTGGTTCCAGTTCGGTTGTTAGTCGGCCCCCATGCTCGGCCCAAAGCACCGAGTCCCAGGCCTCAGTGGTCATAGTCAGGCAGCGCTCCATCGCCTATCGCCCCACATCTCCAGGAGCCGTTCCCCGGCCACACAAGCTGGAACCATACTGTTGGACGGATCGCTGCGCCACCTGACACTGACCTCCCACAAGACTGAACAAGACAGTATCTTTTACGAAAGCTACGAGGCATGCATTCATGCAGAGCTTCCCTGTAACTACAGCACCGTCGTCCAGTCTTCCTCTGTCTACTTCGACTATACAGCATACAGGTGACAAATTTCCATGATGTTGTTTGTTTGTATATTCATAGTTTCTTAGGGTAGTAACGGTAAGTATGAAAAATGGCTAAGCCGATACCTTTACCATTATAAAATAAGAATCATAATCATTGTCATAGTCTCTCTCTCTCTCCCCCCCCCCCCCCCTCTCTCTCTCTCTCTCTCTCTCTCTCTCTCTCTCTCTCTCTTTAGATAAAAGATGTTTGATTCATTTGTTGCACTCTGAAAATGAATTGATTCTGAGAAGTTTAGCCATGTACATTTTTTATGCTCTTAAAATTAGATGCGAAAATTAAATGCATGGTACTTCACTTTCTAATGAGTAAAACTACATGCATATTATGGGTTTGATATATTTCAATATGGTAGTTTTATTGTTTATGATTTACTTCTGTTTTCAATTACTTCCCCTGACATTGATTGTTTTTTTTTGCCTTTAGAAGTAAATTACTTCCCATTTTTTTTGTTGAGTATCATTACAAATAAGGGTTATTCTGTAACAAGAACGTGTACTCATTGTATACAGGCCGGTGGCCTTACAATTAAATTTTCAGAGTTCAGAGTTCAGAGTTCTCTCTCTCTCTCTCTCTCTCTCTCTCTCTCATTAACGACCCTTATACATGTTGCACACGCAAGCAGGTCAAAAACGCCTCAAACACAACTCACAACAAAACTGGTGTTTAGCTAGTCGAGTTCATGAAAAGGCCGACGACTCTTGCCACCAATCAGAGCAGGTTACCGGGTTGGGTGCGTGGGGCAAAATAACAAAAACGGTTGAAGGATTATTGAAGATTTTCTTCTTTTTCTCTGTATTTCTTTTTTTTTTTCCTTTTCTTTTACCCCAAGCCCTGAAGAACTACATTTTCTTTGTTTGCATGGAAGATGTTTGTTGTTTATTTGTTTGTTTTTTTAATTTAACGAAAAGAAACAGATTTAGACATCAGATGATTCCATCTTCGTCTTTGTTGTTCCACTGTTTTTCTTAAATTTTGCTGCTCCATCCTCTGTGCCACCTCAGTGGCATTGTACCCTCTGCCGCTCATTCCGACCCTCCCCAACCCCACCCCATCCCCTCCACAGCCAGAGACCATCCCGGCCCACCGAGACCCTGGCATCAGCAATCCTAAGGGAGCAGTCAATGTCAAGTCGTCAAGAGGCAACCCACCGGAGGAGACACTGCTACGCTGCTTGCCGAGTCACTTCGGTGGTGTTCAGTGGTGCCTATTCTGATCCAACAACATACGCAGGACACTACCTACTAAGTAACATCCCCACCCCCTCCCCCCACCCCCTCCCTCCCCTGACGACAATAATTTGCGCCGCTTAACCGGCGTGAGTGAGCTCTCCGTTTCTTTTTCGTATCTTCAAAAGTGGCGGCACTTTAATGCGCCAAGGCCTTGCTTAAGGAGTTGAGTATTTATAGACTGCCAAGAGTAGATTGTTTTGAGATTTTTTTTTTTTTTTTTTTTTTTTTTTTTTTGTGTCGTCTGAGTGTTGATTCGCCTTGCTTTCTTTCATAGGGCCATCAACGTACAAGGCAGGTGGTTCCAAGCAGACAGATTTAAATCAAAGGAATGGGACTTCATTTGGGCGCTTCAAGCTGGCGCAAAAATAGGGTCACGGGTGAGCGCAAAGGCCTGAAACGTGCCATCAACTAAAGGTGAAGGTCATGTGTTTGAAGACGGTGATGTCATCGGCGAAAATCCCCTGAAAAAAAAGGAAAATAATTGGTAGGGGAGTTGTTGTTCTTTGTATCAATTATCAGTTCAACATTAAATGCTGGCTCAAACTCATGGTAGGCCGCAAAATGCTCATATGGATTATGTAGTGTTTTAGTGCCACAAATCGTCATTGTGGCGTATGGCCCGCCGAACTACATCGTAGCACAGAATTCTGTCCAAAGGAACAAAAAAAACTTATTTGCAATTGGTGGAAACAGCCTACGAGTATTCACCTGTTTAAAGCCAGCCGCACAGAAAATAAACATGTTAGTGTATCTGATTATGTCTGCATCTTGCATGGTTTTCCCTCCAACATGTCCGTCTGTCAGAGTGATAGTCAGTTGAGCGGAACACGAAAGACATGTCGGTATTCGGCCCCACCCACCCACACCCTACGTCTAGCCCTCCCCCCCCCCCCCCCCCGTCCGCCTACCCGCCTACACACACCACCGCCGCCTCCTCTCACCTCCTCACTCACCCCCCACCCTCACCCCACCCCTGGCCCTTGTGCTCAGGTTGTCAGCTCAGTTGGTAAGAACTTCCCGTTTTGCCGTCACACGGAGTTCTGGTGCATCTCGGCTGTTCGAAGCACAATTGCTCGAATCATGATTGTCCGAATCTCGGCTGTCCGAATCGCTAGGGTAATGTTGCCTATAGTCCAGCCGACGGCAAATGGCAATACAAGGGCTGTCACCACGATGAAGTCAACTGACAATTCATTTAAAAAATATTCACACAATCCTTTGAAATACACTTCTAAAAACACACCGAAGATTTTGTTAACAATCTTTCTTCCGTAAAATCTTAGATCAGATGAAAAATGTTGACCTCTTTCAGAAATTCAAAGATCACATCAGGTGGGACATCTCTGAACAAGGTTTTCATGGAGACTGCCGTAAAGTGTTTATGTCTCACATCATGAAAAAGTCCCAGCACTCTGAAAGAATATGTTTCACTATGATCGGTGCATGACATGACGGGGATTCTTCACCTTTTTAAAGATAGGGATGGGTGTGAAAGGAGTGGCCTGTATGCAAAGGACGCAGAGCTGTTTCTTCTTTGCGGTCGCTTCGGGAACATGGTAACTCTTTCAGCTTTGGACGGGTCGCGATTGTCCGAATAACGATTGTCCGAATCACGGCTGTCAGAAGATGGAGGTGCCTGTCCCATGATTTCGGCACGTCTCTCTCTCTCTCTCTCTCTCTCTCTCTCTCTCTCTCTCTCTCTCTCTCGCTCTCTCGCTCGCTCGCTCGCTCGCGCTCGCTCTGCATATTCAGGGAAGAAGGGTTGGGGACGGGGAAATAGGTGTGCAAGTGTGTGTGTGAGTACATCTGTATAGTATCTGACTAAGTGAATAATTTGATTCGAGAGAGAGAGAGTGTGTGTGTGTGTGTGGGGGGGGGGGGGGGGGGGGGGCGTGCGTACGTGCGCGTAAGCGTGCGTGCGTGCGCACGCGCGTGCTTGTGCAAATATGTGTGTACATAGTTTTCGTTTCACAATATTTGAATTATGACTTCATCTTTCTTTATGTTGTTATTCTTTATTCTGGCTCACTCCATTGTTATGGGCTTGAGGTCTAAACAATTAAAACATTGTCACTGTCATTCTCTCTCTCTCATCTCTCTCTCTCTGTCTCCGCTCTGTGTGTGTGCGTGCGTGCGTGCGTGTGTGTTTGCGCCGTTTTCATTCCAAAGGAGAGTGGAAATCTGAATCGATCTTCGCATACTAACTCGAGTTCTTTCTCTCTGCGCCGAAGTTCGCCATTCAGTCAGTCTGAACGAAGGAGGCCAAGCACTTCCGTTCTTCCCGAAGAACAGTGCGTCGCAATGTACAGGTCCGAGTCCACAGTTACAAAACCTAGTCTTAAATGAGGCAGGGAACAGTAAACAGTCTATAAAGAACAAGCAGGGTAACTCTGGCTCCCATCATGAAATGAATACACGCCCATAATTCCAACGAATGCTGCTTACGACACCCAAAGACCTAGCAGAAGTGACAACACAGACCACACAGAACACACAAAGAGCCATCCCCAATAAAAAGTACAATTATTGTTTACTGTTCCCCAAATTACTGTTTACTGTTCCCTGCCTCATTTAAGATTACCTTCCATACCAATCAAACCGAGGTTACCTGTATTAGCTACTGTTCGTCAGTATGTGTGTGTGTGTGTGTGTGTGCGTGCGTGTGTGTGTGTGTGTGTGTGTGTGTGTGTGTGTGTGTGTGTGTTGACTCTACTCCAGATCGAAAAGGCTGTGCCAGTCTTGAATAAAAGTTGATTCATATTTGTTCATTTCTCAAGTTGTTGTTGCT
>JADBJO010000566.1:540000-542500 GCA_016801955.1 Conus betulinus | reverse complement strand
TTTAAAAGGTATGAACAAGTTAAAAAAACGACGAATGGCCAGTGTGCAGCCGGGCATAAAACCGTATTTTCTTTGCGCTCCTGCCAGAGTTCTCGGACATAAACACATGTGCTGGCTGCTTCGCTTGTATGGATATGAATGCCGGTTGGTTTTCTTGTGTGCATACCACAGCTGGTTGGTTTGCTTGTGTGCATCACAGCTGGTTGGTTTGCTTGTGTGCATATCACAGCTGGTTGGTTTGCTTGTGTGCACATCACAGCCGGTTGGTTCACTTGTGTGCGTGTCATTGCCGGTTGGTTCGCTTGTGTGCACATCACAGCCGATTGTTTTGCTTGTGTGCATATCACAGCCGGTTGGTTCGCTTGTGTGCATATCACAGCCGGTTGGTTCACTTGTGTGCGTGTCATTGCCGGTTGGTTCGCTTGTGTGCACATCATAGCCGGATGGTTCACTTGTGCGCGTATCATATGTGCAGGCTGCTTCGCTTGTGTGCATTAACATAGCCAGCTGATTTGCTTGTGTGCATATCACAGCCGGTTGTTTGCTAGTGTGCATATCACAGCCGGTTGGTTCACTTTGTGTGCTTGTGCCGGTGGTTCACTTGTGTGCATATCACAGCCGGTTGGTTCACTTGTGTGCATATCACAGCCGGCTGATTTGCTTGGGCGCATGTCACAGCCAGTGGAGGTACAGGGAGTAAACGTGACAAGAAAGAAAGACCTTTTTTCCCGGGATGGGTGGGTGAGGTGTGCGTGGGTCTAGAAACCCCACACCCCCACCCCACCCATCCACCCATCCTCCCCTGTTCCCTTCGCCCTGTCCCCTGTCCTGTCCTGTCCGCCCCCTGTCCCCCCCGCCCCCCCCCCCCCCCCCCCCCCTTCACTCCCCCTGAAATAGAGAGTCGTCTGTCCTGTCACCTGAGATGGGTGGGACCGAGTGTTAGATTTTTTGACAAAACGAACTGAAGAGAATTTTACCCCCAAAAGCTCTCTCAGAGAGAGAGGGGGGAGAGAGAGGGGAGGGGGGGAAGCGAGACAGACAGTCAGACAAAGACTGACAGAGACACACAGAGAGGCAGAGACAGGCAGACAGACAGACCGATTGACAGAGACAGAGATACAGAGAAAGAGAGATAGAGACAAATGCAGAGAGAGAGAAAGACATACAGACAGAGACTGCTGGAGGCAGAGAGAAAGATAGAGACAGAGATACAGAGAAGAGCAGAGACTGACACACACAGACAGATGCACAGACAAACATGCGAAGAAGAAACAAGGACAGACACGCAGGCACGAGAAACTACAGAGACAGAGAGAGAGACAGAGAGAGAGACAGAGAGAGAGAGAGAGAAACCACAGTGTGCACACACTTCCAAAGATTCTTATTGAAAGAGGGGAGACACCTTCTCCGAGTTTTCCGGTTTCGCCCAGATAGAATCTACCATCAGAAACTAATTTCCGGTATGTTCGCATGGGTTTGTTTCAGAGAGAGAGAGAGAGAGAGAGAGAGAGAGAGAGAGAGAGAGAGAGTACGTGTGTGTGTGTGTGTGTGTGTGTGTGTGTGTGTGTGTGTGTGTGTGTGTGTGTGTGTGTGTGTGACAGACAGAGAGGGGTGGGGAGAAGGAGGGAGGGAGAGACACAGAGATGGTCAGTAGAATGGAGGACAAAATCTGAGAGAGAAAGACAGACAGACAGATGCAGACAGACTTACAGACAGACAGACAGAGACACAGACACGAACACACAGATAGAGAGAGTGGGAGGGAGAGACAGAGATGGTCATGCAGTACAGTGGGGAGAAAAATCTGAGAGAGACAGACAGACAGACAGACAGAGACAGAGACAGAGAAGGAGAGAGAAGACAAGAATTCTTTATGTACGAGGATAATAGGTGAGCACTGATGTGCTTTTTTTACATCCAATTCCCGCCCTGAGTGGGGACTACAATATGCAATGAAGTGAAATGATGTATGAACAAACAGAACAAAAACAGTCATGCAATCGTAATAGAATATTAAATGAAAAGAAAAGAGGCAAGACACCCCCCCCCCCCCCCCCACCCCCCAAAAAAAAAAAAAAAAAAACGACGACGACGACGAAGAAGACGAAGAAGAAGAAGAAAGAAGAAGAAGAAGGAGAAGAAGAGAGAGAGAGAAGAGAGAGAGAGGAGAGAGAGAGAGAGAGGAGAGAGAAGAGAGAGAGAAAGAGAGAGAGAGAGAGAGAGAGAGAGAGACGGACAGACAGAGAGACAGACTGAGACAGAGAGACAGAGCGATACAGACACGAGCGATACAGACAGACAGAGAGACAGACAGATAGACACACAGAATCACAGAGGCACTCGGAGAGAAATGGAGGAAGACAGGGAGAGACAGAGATGGTCAATACAATGGAGAGAGAGAGAGAGAGAGAGAGAGAGAGAGAGAGAGAGAGAGACGGACAGACAGAGAGACAGACTGAGACAGAGACACAGAGCGATACAGACAGACAGACAGACAGAG
>JADBJO010000566.1:532500-535000 GCA_016801955.1 Conus betulinus | reverse complement strand
ACTCCACGACCCCTGCCTCCATAAAACAACTTTACTCTCTACTCTATGACCCCTGCCTCCATCAACAACTTTACACTCTACTGCATGACCCCTGTCTCCATAACACAACTTTACACTATACTTCACAACCCCTGCCTCCATAAAACAACTTTACACTATACTTCACAACCCCTGCCTCCATAAAACAACCTTATCCTCTACTCCACGATCCCTGCCTCCATAAAACAACTTTACTCTCTACTCCACGACCCCTGGCTCAATCAACAACTTTACACTCTACTCCATTAATCCTGCCTCCATAAAACAACTTTACACTATACTCCACGACCCCTGCCTCCATAAAACAACTTTACACTCTACTCCATGAATCCTGCCTCCATAAAACGCCTTTACACTCCACTCCACGACCCCTACCTCCATCAACAACTTTACACTCTACTCCATGAATCCTGCCTCCATAAAACAACTTAACACTCTACTCCACGACCCCTGCCTCCATAACACAACCTTATCCTCTGCTGCACGACCCCTGCCTCCATAAAACAACTTTATACTCTACTCCACGACCCCTGCCTCCTAAACAACTTTTACACTCTACTCCACGACCCTTGCCTCCATAAAACAACTTTACACTCTACTGCATGACCCCTGTCTCCATAAAAACAACTTTACACTATACTCCACGACCCCTGCCTCCATAAAACAACTTTACTGTCTACTCCACGAGCCCTGCCTCCATAAAACAACTTTACTGTCTACTCCACGAGCCCTACCTCCATCAAACAACTTTACTCTCTACTCCACGACCCCTGCCTCCATAAGACAACTTCACTCTCTACTCCACGACCCCTGCCTCCATAAAATAACTTTACACTCTACTCCACGACCCCTGCCTCCATAAAATAACTTTACACTCTACTCCACGACCCCCTACCTCTATAAAACGACTTTACACTCTACTCCACGACCCCTGCCCTCATAAAACGATTTTACACTCTACTCCACGACCCCTGCCTCCATCAACAACTTTACACTCTATACTCCACGACCCCTTCCTCCACCAACGACTTTACACTCTACTCCACGACCCCCTACCTCTATAAAACGAGTTAGTTTCAAAGTGAAGTGACTGTAGAAATATTGAAACAAAACTTGAAAGTAAAAAATATTATGTTATTCCGAAAGACAAATGAGACCAACAAATTCCAAGACAAAACACGACGCGTTTCGACCTCTTTGGCCACCGTCAAGATAAGGGAAATGGAGAACGAACTGCATATCACGTATCTCCTCAAATCGGGCTCAGGATGGATAGAGATGTCTCGTAATTTGTTTGTCCCTTTTGTTCAGCGGAATAATGTAATATTTTTTCTTTTACATTGGTTCCATGAAACAACTTTACACACTCTACTCCATGACCCCCTCCTTCCATCAACAATTTTACACTCTACTCCATGACTCCTTCCCTCCATCAACAACTTTACATTCTACTCCATGACCCCCCTACCTCCATCAACAATTTTTACACTCTACTCCATGACTTCCTCCCTCCATCAACAACAACTTTACATTCTACTCCATGACCCCCTACCTCCATCAACAATTTTACACTCTACTCCATGACTCCCTCCCTCCATCAACAATTTTACACTCTACTCCATGACTCCCTACCTCCATCAACAACTTTAAAATTTTCATTTAAAAAAAAAATCCAGCTTCTCTCAAATCTTTACACTCTACTCCGCGACCTTCCAGCTGCATAATACAACTTTACACTCTACTCCGCGACCTTCTAGCTGCATAATACAACTTTACACTCTACTTCATGCTGTGTGTTCTGCAGTCCCATTCTTCCTACACCACATCACATTTGTTTTCTTGATCCACTTACCCCTCAACCCCACCCCCACCCTCTTTTCACCTCCACCACCCTCCTCCCTTCCTAACCTCGTCCTCCTTCCTTCCCACCCCACCCTTCCCCTTCCTCTTCTGTTCCATTAGACTCTGATCTGTCAATAACACGTGCAGAGTTCCGAACTGGGTTAAGGAACAGTCAACGTGTTAACATGAACGAGGCTCGTCGTCTTCTCTCTCTCTCTCTCTCTCTCTCTCTCTCTCTCTCTCTCTCTCTCTTTTGCGACACACGCCTGTTGTGTTAAAAGCTTATAAGGCAACTGATCCTCTTTGGTTGTCGTCTGTCATCTGCAGAGAGAGTTGGGTCAATAACGGGGCGTTGACAGCTTGCACGGAAGCAAGGTCACGATTGAGTCGGTCTGACATTCAGTGATCACACAGTTAAGGTCTATAATAATCATGTTTGTCCTCTGTGTGTGTGTGTGTGTGTGTGTGTGTGTGTGTGTGTGTGTGTGTGTGTGTGTGTGTGTGTGTTCTCACCTTATCCCTCCACGCTTAATCTCTCTCTCTCTCTCTCTCTCTCTCTCTCTCTCTCTCTCTCTCTCTCAAAAAACTCGCAAATACACACAAGCGCTCACGCCCACAC
>JADBJO010000566.1:490000-527500 GCA_016801955.1 Conus betulinus | reverse complement strand
ACTTGTACATTTATTTACTATTGATTTATATATGTGTAAATAACATAAAATGTGTACATTTATTTGTCTGTTTACTGTGTGCGTCTATTATTTCATATATGTGTGAATAACATAAAATGAGTACATTTATTTCCCTGTTTACTGTCTGTGTGTGTTAATTTATTCATATATGAAGAGTTTCAAAGTGTGGTGACTGCAGGTGGAAATTGAAACAAACTTGAAAGGAAAAGAAAATACAGTTCTGCTGAACAACAACAAAAAATTTACAAGACAAAACATGACACGTTTCGACTTCTTTGGTCTTCTTCATGCAAGTTAATTCAACTGGCCATTTAACGACCATTTTGAGAAGATAAGTGATAGCTTGTTCTTCGTTTTCATTGTTCTGTATGTTGTTTTGTCCTGCCTGAAAAAGACCAAGGAGTCGAAACCGTCGTGTTTTGTCTTGTAATTTGTTTGTCCCTTTCGTCCGGCGAAGTAATTTTTTTTTCTCTCCAAGTTTACATAATGTGTAATTTACACAATGTATTCAACTGTGATTCAACTATAAGCAAGTTTCAAAGTGAGGTGGCTGCAGGTGGAAACTGGAACAAATTTTAATAACAATTCTTAGTAAGTCCGCCAAAAACAAGGACAAAGAAAATACAAGACAAAACACGACGCGTTTCGACGTCTTCAGTCGTCAGGCAGATAAACATACAACATTCAGGACAATGAAAATGAAGAACGAACAATCACTCAAACGATAATTGTCTTGTAATTTGTTTGTCCTTGTTTTTTGGCGGATTCACAAAGAATTACTCTTAAAATGTTTCTCAATTATAGGTAGTTCTGATTTTGAGCTGTACTACGAAAAGACATTCGTATTCATGTGTGTGTGTGTGTGTTGGGGGGGGGGGGGGGGGGTCGGTTATAAAGAGAAATGTAACATAATGATGAGCGACACGACTGAATGTGCGAGTGTGGAATAAACCACCATTGAGATATATCCCTCGTGCTTTTCGACGCTTAAAAAGTCGCATTTGTGACGGCCCTTGGTCATGTTCACCTCGGCTGTCCTTTCCCTGTGGGGGTGTATGGGGTGCAAGGGGTATATGGGGTGAATGGCGTGTATGGGGTGTGTGGGGTGTATGGGGTATATGGGGTGTATGGTGTATATGGGGTGCGTGGGGTGTATGGGGTGTGTGGGGGGTCCGGTCCGGTAGAGGTAGCATCTCTGGTGGGTGTGCTTGCCAAGTCCTTCTTAGGGCTGCACATCTATCTTTGGTCCTCACTCAGCACTCAGTTCTCCCGTGGCTCCCCGTAGTTGTTAACATGCGACCGCGGCCACACATCCCGGGCAACAGTTTTGGCAGGCTGGCAGAACCAAGTGGGGGTAGCCGACGGGTCTCGCACCCTCATTGAGATTAGACTTGTCTACCTAAGCGTGTGAAGACTGGACTCGGCGGACTGCGCAGAGGAAATTAAAAAAAAAAAAAATATGCTGATTCAATGGGCAGAAAGGTGACTCGCAGCAATACGTTGTGGAGTGCAAAGAGCTTGGTGAGACACAGAAGACGTCATGGTCATCCACTGCATCTGACTCTGTCTCCAGCCGTCTTGACCCTGTCTTGATGCTGGACTCAGATGGTTTGGGACGAGAGAGAGAGGTCGACGAATTGTGCAACTCCTCTTCACTTTAAAAACAAAGTCACTGCGCAAGTTACTTCTATCATCATCAATCGTCTCACCACCACCACCAAACCCGCCCTCACACCACCCGCCAACGCCCTCAACTAAGATGACTGAAATGGTTCTCGTCGACTCAACGGACCAATACCACAGAACAAAGACTTCTTGCTGGTCACAAATCCCACCTACTATGCCACCGTCTTCCTCTGATATGCAAAAGGACCTCCCAAGACACCCTGACAGTCCTCGCCAAAAGCTCATGAAAATAATGCATATCTAACTTCGCTGCAGGAATCTAGATGCCCACCATTGTTAAAGAAAAGCACCTCTGAGGCACAAGACCAAACGAACTCACACCACTAAAGGGGGGCTATTCTAAACAGACATCAAAATTAGTCTTTTTAGTCAACCGTACCAATAGCAGATGATGCTTTTAAAGTTAGTGAGGAAAAAACAAACTTGAGGAAAAAAAAACAGGAAAAAAAGACATACAGCCATAACCACACACACACACGTGCATGAATGCATGGCACATGTACAATTCTCACGCCAACACATGTATCAGCTCTGAGGACAACAAAATCCTTTTTTCTTTCTCACAGCAAATGTTTATTGCATATCCTGTTACTCAATATAAAGACGCCATGAATTTATGCACTGTCTATATGATGGTATAAATTGTAGAACAGTCGGTTTATACAAAAATGTTCTCATTTGCTCCCAAAATCTGAAGATCAGAAGACAACAAAATCCTTTTTTTTCTCACAGCAAATGTTTATTGCATAATTATTCAATTACTCAATACAAAGATGCCATCAATTTTGTCTATATGGATGGGTATAAAATGTAAAACACAGTCAGTAATACAAAGAAAATGTTCTCATTTGCTCTCGAAATCATGAGGTGCACATAGAAAAAAACAAAATAAAACAAAATCTGCATTTATGCACAATATATTTCATTCACCTCAAAAATGACCATTGCTTTGAATTTCTTATCTACTGACAGGCATTGACTCTTCAGGGTGAGTGCCTCACATCTCTCTTGTTCATGAACTTCTGTGGGGGTTTTTTCTTTCTGGGTTTTTTTTTTTTTTTTTTTGTTTTTTTGTTAATCGCTTCTCAACTAAACCTTCAAATTCTATACATTTAGAATGAATGTGATGCCAGTAAAAGAAAAACTGATCCCAACCTCTATGTACTATAATTCACAATAAACAAATTAGATATCGCTGAAGGCATTCTAGTGTTATTTTTCATTTTAATTTTTTGGTGTTGTTTGGCGCACAAGAAAGGGACGTAAATTGCAGACTTGTTTACTCACAAACCATACACAAGGGAGAAAATTACAAAAACAACAAGAACGAAAAGTAAACTTACTGAAGCCAACCAATCAACAGAACTTGACAAATCATAAACCAAACCTTTTAAAAAAGAAACAAACACACCAAAAACCACTTAAACACAGCAAACACACCAAACGAAGGCTCTGGTTGGTGAGAGAAACAATTCTGAAGACAATGAGCACACATGTCCTCAGATATTGAGCTATCATCATTTCTACCATAGAATGAACCACAAGCCAAAAATGATTAAAAAAAAATGAAAAAAGCACACGTTCACACAATATATTTTTTTTAATGCTGTTTGTTTGTTTGTTTGGTTTTAAAGAGAGAAAAAAAAGAAGCAGCAACATTAATTCTCTGTGAAACGGGGAGGAGGGGGGGGGGGGGAATGGAAAATAATGATCAGTGAGAGGAAAGATAACTAGGCAGCCCAGGAGAGGACATTAGCCTGGTACAGTGGAACTACTGTACAGACATTGCGAAGGGCATTCCAGAACAAGACATGGTTTCAATGATTTACAGTTTGTCAATGATGTCAGGTCAGCCCACTGGACATAAAAACGGTGTGTTGAATCATTTCGGATATCAAAATCATCAATGTGGATTTTATATTTGGTGAGCATGTGCGTGTGTGTGTGTGTGTGTGTGTGTGTGTGTGCGTGTGTGTGTGTGTATGCGTGCATGCGTGCGTGTGCGTGCGTGCGTGCGTGCATGCATGCGTGCACGAGCATGCACACGCAGAAGTATGTGCGCACATGTGCATGTGTGCCAATTTGTGTGCGTGTGTGTATGTGAGTGTGTGTGTGTGTGTGTGTGTGTATGTGCTAGTGTGTGTGTATACGAGTGCATGTATGAGCGTGTATGTAGTGTGTGTGTATGTGTGTGTATGATGAGTGTGTGTGTGTGTGTGTACACATGTGCATGTGCTTGTGCGCGCATGTGTTTATGCATGTGTGTGTGTGTGTGTGTGTGTGCAAGCACTTGCACGCATCCCCAATGAGTCTACAGCAACTATGGTCCCTCAAGAATCAGGCTGCTGTGTCAAAAATCCAGACCACAAGAGCCTCAAGCACCCCCTCCCCTCTTCCCCCTCATCCCACCCCCCCCAACTCCCAAATCCAACAACATTTCAAAATGGTCCATTCAGAAAAAGTGTATGAGGCACACTAAAAAAATTACTACAACACAGATCACGGGTGACAGGAATAACAACTTCAAATCTTGAAACAAGTAAGCAAATGGATGAAAAACAAAATGATTTTTTGAAAATGACAAAAAACTTACACACATGGTGTAATACCAGTAAACAAAGGGATGAACAACAAAATGACTGTTTTTCTTAAATAGCAAAAAAAATTACACTGATGATGTACTTTCCTAGTCAGTGTGTTCTTTAATTCATTCTCTATATTCATAAACATGCATGCATCCTTATTGAGTTACATCTTGCCAGAAGCAAAATAAGTGTAAAAACGTAAACAGTATTTCTTTTTCATCACAAAGAAATATCCACTGCATCGGTAGTGATTTTCTTGGAGTCTGTTTATCACAAGTCATGAAAAAAAAAAACAACGAAGCAATGATTATCACCGTTCTCTGCATAAAAAATCAACAACAAAAAAAAATAAAAATAAATCACAGCCACAACGCATCACCGTTTAGCATGTATATCAACTCAAGATCACCATCAAATCAAGGCCAGTGGAAATGATTTGTTGTTCACAGTTTTTGTAATATGTTAAAAAAAAAAAAAAAAAAAAAAAAAAAAAAAAAGGAGGCTTTTCATGGTGAAAAAATCCCAACTCTGGGGTGAAACGAATGGTGTACTGTAAATGTACTGTAACTGTCAACATATTGTCAGTGTTATAGTTGAGCATTGTATAAGCCTAGGGCTTTTTGTGTGTGTGTGTGCTGCTTATTTGTCCTGATGACTGTGACTCTGTTCTGTTTATTTGTTCATGGAATAGAAGTTATTAAAACCATCAAAAAAAAAGGTGAATCATGACAACTTTAGTATGTTTCAAAAGTGTGAAAAGCACCAAAAGAATAATCACACTTTCAACCAATGGCGCGTTCAACAGGTAAAATTTGCTCACGCAATATTCTGTGGAGTCACTAGTGAGCAAGGTGTGTCAGAAATATGAACTTCCCTGGGATGGGGCCAGATCACTTGAAAATATTTAGACACCTTCAGAAAGAAAAAATACCCCTGCTTCATTTCAGTCTTTCCTCAGTTTTTTCCCATTGTCAAAATCAAACCACAGCTTCAATACTTCTACATTTTCAAGACTTTCACAAACAAGTTTATAACTGTTTTACACTATGAACAAGGATTTAAAAAAAACAAAAACAAACCCTAACAGTCCATCGTAATTCTACCAACCAAACGCCTACTAAATCTACAGACTGTGAGCACATGAAGATCACAAAAGTGAATATTTCATAAAAAAAAAAGAACAATAATACTGAACAAGAAGCATGTTTCACAGACACACATGAATCGAAAAGTACATGAGCATCAGAATCAAAAAAAATAAAAAAAATTGAAAAAAAAAAAGCTCATGTGAGTACCCAGTCCAAACAACAACAATCAATTAAAATCACACACACACACACGAAAAAAACAAGAACACTGACAATATTCATAATGGATGAAATATCAGTGATCCTCACTATGACCACCATCACCATCCACTTAAGATGCATTGGGATTTCATAACCACCATATACATTTCTCCAAGAATGACGGGCAATGAAAGTCTGATAAGAAACAAACAAACACACAAAAAAAACACCCCATCACTTCTCTGGAATGAAAATCCATGAATGATAAACACTTATCCCATTCTGAACATGGGCAATACAGAGTACTTAAAAACAAAAAAAAAACAACAACAAACAAACAAAACACAAGCACTTTCTTGAAATCTTAAAGAAACAAACGAACAACAAACAGTTGTCACAAACCTAATCGTAAGAAAGCAAACACCATCGAGGGGTAGGATCGTTTTGTTACAGGGAGGCTGAGGCGATGAGACAGGGATGGCGGATGGGTAGTGGTAAGGATGTACGATTCCTTCTTTCAGAGATTTTCTCACATGCTTGGAAATTTTTTTTTTCTTTCTCTCTCTCTCTCTAGGCGAAAAGGCAGGCCTTCGGTAGGGTAGTGGTGGTGGTGGTGGTGGTAGTGGTGGTGGTGGTGGTGATGGTAAGGAGAGACAGAGATATACAGAACTTATTCAGGTTAGGTCAGTAATATACATTCAACGGCTATTTTGTTTTCTTGTTCCTTCAGTATCAGGAGTACTCTTTCACACCACCTTTTTCTTTTTCTTTTTTTTTTTCTTATTAGGACCAGAAGGCACAGGGTGGGGAGAGGGAAGGAGGGGGGGGGGGGGGGGGGCAGGGTGTCTGCAAACCCTGGAAAAACAACACCCTCTTCCCCCCCCCCCCCCCCCCCCCCCCCTTTCTCAAAATTCATGGTCAGTGGGAGCATCACAAGAAAAAAGAAGAAATAGCTAAAACTGGGGGAAAAAAAAAAAAAAAAAAAAAAAAATGGCCGTTGGTTGTAAAGCGGTCTTTCTTTTCATTTTTTTTTTTTTTTTTTTTTTTATGGCACAGTATACGACATTCAAAAGCAGGTCTGCTGCCTCTTCTCCTCCCACACATATTTTTTTTCTTTCCTTTTTTTTTTTTCAAACAGAGAAAAAAAAAGACTGGCTCTTACTGTTTCGACCCTCTGTGTGTCTGGGAATCCAAGGTGAAGGATCTCTACCTGTCTGTCTGCTGCTGCTGCTGCTGCTGTGGAGACTGTAACCAAGTGTCAGTCCTTTGTATTTCACCCCTTTTGGACTCTTCAGAGCTGCCAACCTCTGAAGAGACTGGAGAAGAATTTTTGTTGTTGAAAATTGAGATAAATTTCTGACAGCTAAGAGGGGGAATACATGTGCTATCGCACCTCAACCAAAACAAGGACATTCCAGACATTTTATTTTCTTTCCTTTTGCCAAGTGCTTTCATGGAATCATGGTCTGAGCCGATACACTGTCTCCACTCTTTGTACATTTTTTAAGCACACTGTCACTAAGCTTCATCTCATGACTTGGCTCATTTTTGCACTTCAGAACCATCAGTGCCTCTGCAGTAGCTTGACCCAAGGACGGAGGACGAGAATCTGTAAGGTTCTTCCTGACGGGGCTGAACACTTTCACAGGCTGAACTGCTGACTGGGATCAGCAGCACTCCCATCATGACAGCAGAAAGCAACCTGAATCTACACTTCTGTTCTGAAAATTCTTTTTCTTCTTTTCTGCCTCAGCGTTAACCGGTCCAAAATGATGACGGTGAAAGAAGCTGAACTGGAAGCAAGCTTCCAAATGGCTCTTGGGATATATGAATGGCAGATGCGCAAACCATGCAAATAAACTTTTTTTCGCAAGCAGACCTTGTTTTTATGTAAAGTGAAATAGCAGAATGAGCATAATAAATTCTGCCAAAAGCGGTATTGTTGCAGCTCTATTCTATGCCAGGTTTCTCTGGGTCGCTCTCAGTCCTTTGTCCTTTAGCTCTTTTTGGACTATTCTGCACCAGGTTTCTCTGGGTCTCTCAGTCCTTTTTCCTTTAGCTCCTATCTATGCCAGGTTTCTCTGGGTCCACCAATATCCTTTGTCTTTTAGCTCTTTTTAGACTTCTACAACAGGTTTCTTGGTCCTTTGTCTTCACTCTTTTTCAACTATTCTACGTCAGGTTTTTCTGGGTTGCTCTTTGTCTTTTTAGCTCATTTTGGACTGCTCTAAGCCAGGTTTCTCTGGGTCCCCCACTGTCTTTGTTTTAGCTCTTTTTGGACTATTCTATGCAGGTTTTTCTATCCTTTGTCCTTTGGCTCTTTTTGGACTGTTCTACACCAGGTTTCTCTGCGTTGCTCTCTGTCCTTAAGCTCTTTTTAGTCTAATCTACGCCAAGATTTCTTGGTCTGTTTTTTTGTCCATTAGCTCTTTTTGGACTCTCTATGCCAAGTTTCTCTGAGTCGCTCTCCGTCCTCTGTCCTTTAGTTCTTTTTGGACTACTCTTTGCCAGGTTTCTGTGGGTTTCTTTTCTCCACGTGTCCAACACAGGGCTGGCCTGGGCAATCAACAGGGTGTAAGCAACCAGCACCTCCCAAACAACTAAAAAAAAATCAAATTCCCAATGCCATGTAGAGATCACAGTCATTTTCACACCAAAACAAACTATCATCACATTTCTGCTGCAGAAATAAACACTATCAGTTGACATATATCCTATCAAAAAACAAAATTTCCCACTCCCAAAGAGCATGACCAATGAATTAGTATAGCCGTAAAACTGGCAATGTTTGCAACTCTGTTAGAAAGCCGAATAAATCTATACCAAATTTCTCTAAAACAGAATCAACCACCTTGTCAACAACATTATCACTAACATCTCCCAACACACGCAGAATCATCATCAATCAACAAGCTGAAAGTACACACAAAAAGAGTGCATCCTCAAAAAAAACAAAGTCCTGTCAAAAGTTCTAAACAAAAAATTAAGGAGATACACACGACACACACACTGGTCACGTGTGACACACGCACAGCAACCCGGAAAAAAGGTGGAAAACAAATGGAGAATGAGCCACACCCAGACACATGACCTGACACACAGAGGGCGCTGCTGTAACAGGTTCACTTGTTCCTATACTGTAACAGATAGCGGATGCACACTTGGTTCTCGTGGTACACAATATACTCGTTGTGGGAGGTTGTTCGGCGTCGGAGCTCCCCGCTTGATGTCTGGTAGTTGTACTCGTATTTGCTGTCTCCCAGGCACATCACTTCCCCTTAAACAGACAACAACAACAAATCAGCAAACGTCACATTCAAAGCGAGGTCACTGAAACCGGCGGAAAACTGACACCAATTTTCAGAAAGAACTGATAGTGATTCCCCGCAAGGCAATAGGAGCAAACAGATTACAAGACAAAAAACAATGCATTTTGACCTATTAGATCCTCTTCAGGTACAAACAAACAGCATTCATGATAATCAAATTTGTTTCCATTTCCGCCTTCAGTCAGTCACCTCACTGTGAAACTATGTAACTGATTTCAAGTGTTTGTTTTCACTCTCCTGGCTGTGAACAGTGGATCGGAATAAGCGGCATGGGTGCAATGCCTTTGAGGTGGCACAGATGATGGGACAATAGTAGTAGCCACAATACCCTTTTCTTCAATTCTCTCACCTTAGTCATCGATTCATTTTCCCATCAGCTTCAAATCATGTGTATGCAGTGTGGTCTGGACACTTAGCAGATGTGGCATAGTAGCATATATGGACTGGAGTCTGCACGCAGCGATACCTCCTTGATGAAACTGAAGCTAAAACTTTCGGGAAAGGGAGAGACTAGGGAGCCAACATCCCTTCCCTGTTACTGCCAGTGTCGGTGGTGTAACAAGGACGTCCTGGCCCAGGCAGGCAGGCCTAGCATGTTCGCCATGCTGACACGGAGACGCCTGCACTGGCTTGGCCACATCAGCCACATGGACGACGACCGCATCCCAAAGGACATACTGTACGGCAAGCTGGCTACAGGCTCCAGATGCAAAAGGGACAGCCCGCCCTTTGCTACTACATGGATGCATGCAAGCACGACCTAAGAGCAGGCAGCTTCAGACCGGGTCAGCTGGTGGTCCACCATCAAGGCCGCATCGAACAAGCAGAGGTGAGGTGAGAGGCCCGGTGGGAAAAAAATGGAGGCACCACAGATGGCAAACAATGGCAAACAACTGCGTTGGCACCCGCAGACACTCATGATGGAGACTTCATCTGCAGCACCTGCAACAGAGTCTGCCACTCGAGGATCAGGCTCTTCAGCCACAGCAGGTGTTGCAACTCCACAACTGACTGATCCATGGCACACAACACCATGTGTCTCTCCAGACAGACGGATGCTATCATCAGTGGTGTAAACCATGTTGCTGGACGCTGGAGGGAAAGAGATTGGAAGATTTTTTTTTCTATCTGGGTGACCTAAAGGTCAGTCAAGAAGCCACCACACTTAGGCATATAGACCTGAACACCACCTCTTGTGACTGACTTCAACTCAGAAGTTTCAGTTTCATCATGGGGGTGTCACTGCGGGTGGACTTGTCCTTATACACTACACCACATCCTTTAAGTTTCCAGACCATGTGTGTATGCATGATTTAAAGCTGTCGGATAAATGAACTAACGGCTGAGATGGGAAACTTTCAGATGAGGGTCTCACAGCTACTACCACTCAGCAGATGTCTGTCCTACAGTATTAGCCCAACATGCTGGTCAGACCTTGAGTAACCTACCTAACACTGGTTGTGCCATTATCATCATTGTATGTGCGAGTGGTGAGTGTACACGTGTATGTGTGCGTGTGTGTATGTGTGTGCATGGGTATGCGGGCACAGGCCCATGTGTGTGATCCAGGGTATGCCGTGCGCAAGCGCATGTGCATGTAGCGGATGAAGCTGAACCAGAAAGAGCTCTTTGGCTATACATACAGCAGACGTGCAAACCCTGCAAATAAACTATTTTTTTTTTTTTTCGCGAGCAGAATTTTTGTACATCAAGCAGAATGATGTATGTTTGGGAGCATAATAAATTCTGCTGAAAGTGGGATGGTTGGCAACAATGACAGCTTGAGGAGAGTACAGCAAAAATCCTGACCTGAGGGCAAATGGACATCGTAATCAGGGTCCGGAAAATTGTAGCCCAGGGCGATGGAACTGTGGAACTCCTCCGCATCTGCCTTCTTCTTCTGATTGTCATCGTCATCACAATAGTCGCTCACTATCTGCTGCTTGCCGAGAGCAACTGTCAACACAATTGGCTGCTGTGTCATTCCCCATCCATCTTATTACCAACTGCTATCCAAAATGGTCATTGCATCATTCCAGTCTTATTACCAGCTGCTATGCAATATTATCATTGTATCATTCCTATCTTATAACCAGCTGCTATCCAAAACTGTCCATGTTTCATTCCCATCTTCTTACAAACTGCTATCCAAAACTGTCGTTGTGTCATTCCCATCTTCTTACAACCTGCTACCCGAAATTGTTCTTGCATCATTCCCATTTTACTACTGCTACAATCCAAAACTGTCGTTGAGTCATTCTCATTGAGACAACGCTCTTCGTAATTACAATTAAGTCAACCCTCTTCATAATTACACTTAAGTCAGCCCTCTTCATAATTACACTTAAGTCAACCCTCTACATGATTACACTTAAGTCAACCCTCTACATAATTACACTTAATGTCAACCCTCTTCATAATACACTTAAGTCAACACTCTTCATAATTACACTCAGGTCAGCCCTCTCTATGATCAAGATCACATTAACTCTCTTCATACACTCAAGTCAGCTAGTTTTCACTCAGTCTACAATTACACTCTTCATAATCAGCACACTTCATAATTACACTCCAGTCAGCCCTCTTCATAATTACACTCCAGTCAGCCCTCTTCATAATTACACTCAGTCAGATACTCTACATAATTACGCTCAGTCAGATACTCTTCATAATTACCACTCAGTCAGATAATCATCATAATTACACTCAGTCAGATACTCTTCATAATTACACTCCAGTCAGCCCTCTTCATAATTACACTCAGTCAGATTATCATCATAATTACACTCAGTCAGATAATCTTCATAATTACACTCCAGTCAGCCCTCTTCATAATTACCACTCTTTCACATACTCTTCATTTCAATTGCACTCAGTCAGATATCTCTACATAATTACACTCAGTCAGATAATCTTCATAATTACAATCTCCAGTCAGCCCTCTTCATAATTACAACTCCAGTCAGCCCTCTTCTAATTACACTCAGTCAGATACTCTACATAATTACGCTCAGTCAGATACTCTTTATAATTACACTCCAGTCAGCCCTCTTCATAATTACACTCGGTCAGAAACTCTTCATAATTACACTCAGTCAGATGACTCTTTATAATTACACTCCAGTCAGCCCTAATAACACCTTAATCAGAACCTCTTCATACTTACACTCAGTCACGATACTCTTCATGCATTACACTCAGTCAGATACTCTTCCTAAATACTCCAGTCAGCCCTCTTCATAATCCACTCAAGCAAACCCACTTGACTTCGAAGTATCCAGCACCTACACTTATCATAATCCCACACTATAAACAACATGTAACTTACCAAATCCTCATCATTACACTCAAATCACGCTTTAACATCACCGGATTTCCACTTGCACACTCGTAATTATGAAAACCCACGTCACCACCTTCATAGTTTCCAGCCAAACCAATCCCATCCTGAATCTGCGGATTACCAAAAGCCAAGAATACACACCGTACCACCAAGGCTTCTACCGGCATCTTCATATTCAGAGAAAAATAGTCACTCGCAATGTTGTATATCCACACCAGATTAAATCAGTTTCATTGGGACTCACATTAAGCACAACAAATGCTTTTCCACAAGAAAACTGATGGTGTGGAAAGCATTAGCAACTTTTGTCAATAAGAATATGTTTTCAGCAATGTTGGTAAGAATTTACAACCACAGGAACAACAAACACTAACGACATTTACCAATGGAATAAAAAGGTAACACTTAAAATGCATAGTTTTTGCTATCATTCTGGAGTTTTCCAACAGCTCTCAACTGTTAAACACAGGTAAGTACAGTTCATGAAAGAATGTTATTTATCCTGCCTTGCTCTCAGTGCGACTACAGTTTCGCCCGGTCCACCCGTCGCGATGCAACCAGGTACTTAAGTACTTATGCCGGCTCCATAGTCAGGCCTTAGTTATTTTAAGCCTCAGGTTCAAGGCTGGTTCTTCATCGTCAGTTCACTGCAACAATTACTTCAGGGGGGTCCGTTTGTGGGAACAGAGATGTGGTGCGCGCCCTCTGGAAGGAGAGCTCCATTTCTCATGCGCGCCGCTTCTTGCATCTAAGCATGAGTGTGTCATCGTTTGTTGGGGGCTAAGTAGTGGTGTCATACTGTATGTGTGGGATCAAACTAAAACAGGCTCCACCTGAAACCACCACCGTACCACGAAGCAACTCGGACTGCTGCAGGTGCAACAGTGTCTCCTCAGTGAGCTGCCTCTTGACAACCTGACAATGACCGCCCTTCGTGATTGTGATTACCTGGTGCTGAGGGCGCGGGTGTACGGACTGCAGAGCCAGTTGGCTATGGCTGTCGAGGGAGAGGGGGGTTTTTTCTTTTTCCTTGGGGGATACAGCGGGAGTGGGGCCACTGATGAGCAGCGTGGGGACAAGTGCCACTGCCACGGTGGCTAAGAAAAGTATGGGCAAGCACAAAAGGAAAAAAAATTCTAGTTTTGAAATGTAGGTCAAGACAAGTGTGAGATAGAAGAACGAACATGGACAGAGGCGGCGGTGGGGTGGGGGGGGGGGGGGGGGGGGGGGGGGGGGGGGGGCGGGGCCTTATGGACTCAGGGGGCTTAGATGCCATTTTTGGTCTTGGTACATCTCCTGCTTACCTATCACAGAGCAGCAGCTTAAAGCTGCTGGAAATCACGACGGCACGTTCCGAGTGTCGTTCTCACTCTTGCACATCATCAGGTCTGAGAAGTATATGCCCGGTTGAATTACACACACACACACACACACCCACACACACACACAAATGACAAGCAAGGGGCTATAAACCCGAAAGGTAAAAACCATCAAAAAAACAACCAATCAAATCCATCTATCAATCTAACCAGCCAACCAATCCATCCATCTAGTCAAAACCAAATTGATCAAATCAATTTCAAGTCATCATCAAATCCAGTCACCAACCCATCCACCCATACATCATCCCCCTCCCCCTTCCACCCACCCCCCCCCATCCCCACCCCTCACCCTCAACTCTACCCAAACCCTCACACAAACCACCTCACCCCACCCCCCCCCACCTCACACCTTGCCATCGCTGTCGCGCTGTCCGGTGTCATGCCGGCATCCAGAGGCGTGGCCACCAGCCCCCGTTTGAGGATGGAGAACCATGTTCGTGCAGCAACGGGTTCCATGCCACCAAGCAGGCGTCGCCCGCCACTCGCACAACAAGTCCCACCTTAAACTTGCCCCTCAGGAAACCAGCCGGGCCTCCTCCACCTCCCGCTCCACCTTGTACACCCCCCCTCGAAGCGCTGCCGGTTTGGACGCTTCCACAAGACAATATCGAAACAAAAAAGTAAAATTCAAAAAAAACACCTGAAACTTTCTTCTTTTGTTGCTTTGTTAATTTTTCACTGTCCCCCTCTCTGTGCCCACCTCAGTGGCACTGTGTGCCCCCCGTCCCCTCCCCTCTTTATTTCCCAACCCCCCCACCCCTTCCCTCCTGCCCTCCTCCCCCACTTGCTGCCCACTCTTGACCTCCCCCCTTCTGCCCTAGCCACACAAGCCTGGAGCAAGCCACACTCTCTTTATCTGTCTGTCTGTCCCGCTCTCTCTCTTCTTCTCCTCATCCCTTTCACTCATCTCCATCCAGTGCTCTTGTTCATTCCCCTTTCAAATTTCAACAAAGAACAAACATAGTACTGAGAAGAGAGAAAAACAAAACAAACAAACAAACAAAATGCAAGCTGTGAAGACGACGAAGGTGGAAACGGCCCACTACTGACCTCCAAGCTCAGCGAAGCGGATCGCGATGTTCTGGGTTCATGGGGTCATCTTTGTCATCAGTTCCAGCTTGCATCGCATCACGTTATACACACATAATCCCCAATGGGTGGACCTCTGCAGCAACCCACACACACACACACACATATCTATATATATATTGTATATATATATCCATACATACATATAGAGACAGAGAGAGAGAAAGAGAGAGAGAGATTTATGAAATATAAGTCCCGTCAACACCACCCATGGAGGTTCAATTGTTTTATAATTCAAAAGCTTTCGCCTGTCAAAAGGCTTCCTCAGGAAATGCATCATACTTTCATCTCCACATCGATATCTATATATATATAATTTGGAAAAAGAGAGGGGGTTAGTTTACAGCCGAGGGACACAGACAAAACAGAGTATAGGACTAGACACAATGCATTTCGACCTCTTGGGTCTTCTTCAGGCGGGAAACAACAATAACATCTAGGACAGTGACAATGAAGAACAAAGAAACCACCCTTAACTTTTCCTGTTCACCTTACGATAAACAATGGCCGCCAGACGGAAAATGGGTATCAAGGGAGGGGAGAGGAAGTAGTGAGGTGGGGGGGAGGGGGTGGGAATTTGCCCTTGTTCCACCAACTCGCCCCTGTTCCATCCATTCACCCCCTGTTTCTACCAACTCACACCGTGTTCTACCAATTCGCCCGTGTTCTACCAACTCACCCTAAGTGTTCTACCAACTCGCGCCACCTGTTCTACCAACTCACCCGTGTTTCTACCAACTCGCCCTGTGTTCTACCAATTCGCCCGTGTTCTACCAACTCGCCCCTGTTCTACCAACTGCCCGTGTTCTACCAACTCACCCGGTTCTACCAACTCGCCCCTGTTCTACCAACTTGCCCGTGTTCTACCAACTTGCCCGTGTGTTCTACCAACTCACCCGTGTTCTACCAACTTTGCCCGTGTTCTACTTACCCGTGTTCTACCAACTCCTGGTCTACCAATTGTTGTTCTCACCACCCGTGTTCTACCAACTCGCCCGTGTTTCTACCAACTTGCCCGTGTTCTACCAACTTGCCCGTGTTCTACCAACTTGCCCTTTCATCCCCACCACCCTCACCTGACTTCCTGCACATGGCCCCCAGCATCATCTTGGTGCTGACTTCGAAGTCCAGGAGGTTGGTGATCAGCCGGAACTCGCGCTGGAAGTCCTTCATCCGGTCCAGGGGCCCGCAGCTGCTCATACACGAAATTCTTCTGTGGGATCAGCTGGAAGTAGTCTGAACTGAGCTCTGACACCTGACACGAAAAAAAGCACAGATGAACTTGGCTCTGGACACCTTACACAGCAAAGCAAAAAGCACAGATGAACTCGGCTCTGATATATGACATGGCAAAACAAAAGCACAGATGAACTTGGCTCTGACACCTTACACAGCAAAAACAAAAGCACAGATGAACTCGGCTCTGATATATGACATGGCAAAACAAAAGCACAGATGAACTCAGCTCTGATATATGATATGGCAAAAACAAAAGCACAGATGAACTCAGCTCTGATACATGACATGGCAAAACAAAAAGCACAGATGAACTCGGCTCTGATATATGATATGGCAAAACAAAAGCACAGATGAACTCGGCTCTGATACATGACATGGCAAAACAAAAGCACAGATGAACTCGACTCTGATATATGATATCGCAAAACAAAAGCACAGATGAACTCGGCTCTGACACCTGACATGGCAAAACAAAAGCACAGATGAACTCGGCTCTGGCAAAACAAATATATGACATGGCAAAACAAAAGCACAGATGAACTCGGCTCTGATATATGATATGGCAAAACAAAAGCACAGATGAACTCATCTCCCACACCACAGGCAAAGCAAAAGCACAGATGAACTCATCTCCCACACCAGCAGCAAAACAAAAAGCACAGATGAACTCATCTCCCACACCAGAGGCAAAACAAAAGCACTGATGAACTGATCTCTGATAAATGACAGCAGCGAAACAGAAGCACAGATGATAAACTGGTGAACAAAACAAACAAACAAATATAAGCAATAACAAAACCCAACATATCTGATGGAAAAAGCGATTATCTTCAACCCTTAGGTCTACGAACTAAGTCCATAGAGAGTGTGGAGGGTGGGGTGGGGTGGATGGGGGGACTGCAGGAAAGGTAAGGAAGTAAAGGCATAGTTGGTGTTACACAGCCCATTCTTACACATGCCCTTACTGTAGAGTAGCTCGCTGCCCTGTCAGTTGCTTGAACTGACCCGCCCACACACAATCACTCGGAGAAAGTCCAGAACTCAGGCTGGAACCAGAAGGATTGATTTCAAAAAGCCGTCAAGCCCTCCGTCCACAGAAGACCCCACACTGCCATCGAATCCCTCTGCTGATGTTCACATTGGTATGTTTGGACTCTTGCTGCTGTGCTGTGAGGGCATGGATACGAATGGACAGATCAACACCAGCTATGCCTGTACTTCCTTCCCCTCTCTGCAGTCCACCACACACCATCCCACCATCCCTCCACACCTGTTGCACCTAGTTTATAGGGGGGCAGGAATAGCTCCGTTGGTAGAGCACCGGACTCGTAATCTTGGTGATGCTGCGCATGCGGTTATGTCAGCACCAGGCTGTTTCAGTGCAGGCCAATTTTTTCCTCTCAGATTTTTTCCTCTTGGAGTTAACACTGACTCCATTTCTCAAATAGTCCTTCGAATGAGACTACAAACCGAAGTTCCATGTGTGAACACATGCATAACATGTTGCAAACACTGTAAAAATCCTATCACCAACTTTCTTCGGAAGAGAAGGCCAGTTTGGCCGATCGTATGGATGACATGTTTCACATAGCATGCACCTGAGACATTGAAAGAAGGAAGTAAGGGAATTGAGCAAAGAATATTGACCGGATGATACAGGAAATGGCTGAGTTAAGTGCTGGCAGGCAATTCTTCAGTCAGCACTACCCATGTGGGCAGCCTGTTGTGTGCACGAGAGTGTAGATTGTCAGAAACTAGAACCTTTGACAAGTCACTTTAAAAATGCTATATCATTAGTATTATCATTATTATTGTGCAGAGGGCACTGACTGAAGGCCGGCTCTGCCAATGTCATCGCAAAAACTTCCACAAAAAGATGAAGAATCTGGGGTAAAAATTTCTTCACAATGTTTTCTCAGTTTTCTTGCATGTGTTAACACTGGTGAGTGGGAGGCAGCCAGGATGATGGCCACCAAGTCAGTTGCCACTATGTCACATGATGGCCACCATGTCAGTTGCCACTATGTCACATGATGGCCACCATGTCAGTTGCCACTATGTCACATGATGGCCACCATGTCAGTTGCCACTATGTCACATGATGGCCACCATGTCAGTTGCCACTATGTCACATGATGGCCACCATGTCAGTTGCCACTATGTCACATGATGGCCACCATGTCAGTTGCCACTATGTCACATGATGGCCACCATGTCAGTTGCCACTATGTCACATGATGGCCACCAAGTCAGTTGCCACTATGTCACATGATGGCCACCATGTCAGTTGCCACTATGTCACATGATGGCCACCATGTCAGTTGCCACTATGTCACATGATGGCCACCATGTCAGTTGCCACTATGTCACATGATGGCCACCATGTCAGTTGCCACTATGTCACATGATGGCCACCAGACACTGTCAAACACTGGAAAATTGTGACCATGTCAAACACTGGATGATCATTGTGTCCATGTCAAACACTGGATGACATCATTGTGTCCATGTCAAACACTGATCATTGTGTCCATGTCAAACACTGAATGATACTGTGTGCATGTCAAACACTGGATGACATCATTGTGTCCATGTCAAACACTGATCATTGTGTCCATGTCAAACACTGAATGATACTGTGTCCATGTCAAACACTGATCATTGTGTCCATGTCAAACACTGAATGATACTGTGTCCATGTCAAACACTGGATGACATCATTGTGTCCATGTCAAACACTGAATGATACTGTGTCCATGTCAAACACTGAATGATACTGTGTCCATGTCAAACACTGGATGACATCATTGTGTCCATGTCAAACACTGAATGATACTGTGTCCATGTCAAACACTGGATGACATCATTGTGTCCATGTCAAACACTGGATGACATCATTGTGTCCATGTCAAACACTGGATGACATCATTGTGTCCATGTCAAACACTGATCATTGTGTCCATGTCAAACACTGAATGATACTGTGTGCATGTCAAACACTGGATGATCGTTGTGTCCATGTCAAACACTGGATGACATCATTGTGTCCATGTCAACACTGGATGATATTGCGTCCATGTCAAACACTGGATGATCATTGTGTCCATGTCAAACACTGGATGATCATTGTGTCCATGTCAAACACTGGATGATCATGGAGTCCATGTCAAACACTGGATGATCATTGTGTCCATGTCAAACACTGGATGATCATTGTGTCCATGTCAAACACTGGATGATATTGCGTCCATGTCAAACACTGGATGATCATTGTGTCCATGTCAAACACTGGATGATCATTGTGTCCATGGCAAACACTGGATGATCATTGTGTCCATGTCAAACACTGGATGATATTGCGTCCATGTCAAACACTGGATGATCATTGTGTCCATGTCAAACACTGGATGATCATTGTGTCCATGGCAAAACACTGGATGACATCATTGTGTCCATGTCAAACACTGGATGATATTGCGTCCATGTCAAACACTGGATGATATTGCGTCCATGTCAAACACTGGATGATATTGCGTCCATGTCAAACACTGGATGATATTGCGTCCATGTCAAACACTGGATGATCATTGTGTCCATGTCAAAACACTGGATGATCATTGTGTCCATGTCAAAACACTGGATGATCATTGTGTCCATGTCAAACACTGGATGATCATGGAGTCCATGTCAAACACTGGATGATCATTGTGTCCATGTCAAACACTGGATGATCACTGTGTCCATGTCAAACACTGGATGATCATCTCCAGATTTTGTGTTGTAAAAGAACAGAAAAGGAACAGAATGTAAACAAAGATGGGTTTGTTTGTTTTTTACAAAGTGGCCATGCTTTCCAACAGACAATCGTGTCAACACACTGAAAGCTACTGCTTAAATGTTACTATGCACAACTGAAGTGTTGAAATATGTGTGTGAGCTGGGATTGAGCGCTGTGTGCAAGCAGGCAGGACCAGGGAATCGTGCCGTGTGTGCTGCTCACAGCTGGATAGTATTAAGAAGCTGCTCTGTCCCAGTCTCACATGTATTTCTAAACATCCTCTAGTCCAGCAAGAGCAGAGATTAAAGTCCAACTTGTGCCAAGACCTTTTCCCTGTACTCTTCCCAAAACAATGAGGAGCGGTACACCTCCGACTCGTAAAAAACAAAGAATGGTTCACGTTTGACCCTCACAGAAATGAGAAGTTGATCACCTCACAAGCTACTCACCTCTGACGTGTCTTAATGACAAAACGCTCACCTTGACCTCTTTAGAAAACGAGTGATTGACCTTGAACCTACATGAAAAAGAAGACAACTTCACCTTTGACCCATGTAAAAATGAGAGGCTCATCATGTGGGTCAGTCAGCACTGGTTCATATCTGACCCATATGCAAATAAGAAATGGACCATCTCTAACCTCTGTTGACATGAGGAATGGAACTAGTGGCTGGCTGATTGACCTTTGACCTGCACGGACAAGAAGAAGAGCAGCTGCTCACCTTCTGACAATCCCGCTGGTGCTGGTCTTTTTCTTCTGGTGTTCTTGTCTTAGAGACTTTACGGTACTCTGCAATGTTGTACACCAAGGTGCTGCACACATCAACACACACACACACACACACACACACACACACACACACACATCCATGCACACACACACACACACACACACACACACACATATGCACATGCATGCACACATGCACGTGTGCGCACACACACACACACACACACACACACACACACACACACACACACACACACAAAAACACACATACATACAGACATACATGCCACACACAGACACACACAAACACACATGCACACAAACACACACGCACACACACATGCGCGTGCGTGCATGCACACACACAAGCATGCACGCACACACACAAAACACACACACATTACATCAATCCACCTGAACAGCATGGCACTAGTAAACAGAGAAATTTCTTGACAGGCACCAAGTGTGGAAACAAAAGACAACATTCAGGACAATGAAAACGATGAACGAGCCATCACTTCTCAAATTCGCCACAAGACGGGCATTGAAAACAAAGAACAAGCAATCACTTATCTTCTCTTCAGAAGATAGATGATTGCTCGTTTTTCATTTTCATCGACCTGAATGTCGCTCATCTTCCCTGAAGAAGACCTAAGAGGTGGAAATGCGTCCTCTTTTGACTTGTAATTTGTCCATGTTAACCAGCGGATTCACTTAAAATTCATTTTAAAATTTGCTTCCGTTTCCGCCTGCAGTCAGCTCACTTAGAAGCTGACTTTCAGTAAGCCTGACTTCAGGTCAATACCTGAACAGTCTCATGTCTGATTAAGTAACGTATTTTCAAAGTGACGTGACTGCAAGCGGAAATTGAAACAAATTTCTAAAAGAATTTTAAATAAACAACAGGGCAAACAAATTACAACACAAAACACAAATGTGGTCTGACCTCTTTGGTCTTCTTCAGACAAGATAAATTACATTCAGGACAATGAAAACC
This sequence comes from Conus betulinus, assembly GCA_016801955.1. Classification (NCBI taxonomy): domain Eukaryota; kingdom Metazoa; phylum Mollusca; class Gastropoda; order Neogastropoda; family Conidae; genus Conus; species Conus betulinus. Next base: position 506,032 of record JADBJO010000566.1, on the reverse strand, counting down.
AGGAACAAGCAATCACATTTTCAATTCGGCACAAGATGGATCTCGAATGAAAATGAGACCATTGGGAAGGAGATAACGCAAGCTGAATAGTAATGCTGATGATGATAATAAAGGTAGCAATGCTAAGCATAATGATAATGATGATGATGATAAAATATTGAAAAAAAAAAATAACAATAACAATAAAGAAAAAGAGAGGATTACAACTCCTTTTGGTGAAAACATGACAACAGTAGTTGTGGTGTAAACAGTGGCTATACATACAGGAAGGGAAAAAGGAGAAGGGTTAGAGGACTGTCAAACTGCATGGCTGAATTGACAATACTGTTAGTGGCGACGATGATGGTGATAATAATGGTGATGATGATAATGGTAATACCACTAACAATTGGGGGCCAAAATAACTCAGTTGGTGGAGCGCCAGACTTGTAATCTTGGTGATCCTGGGGTTGTGGGTTCGAATCTCCGCCTGGCTGTTTCGGTACAGGCTGATTTTTCCCTTGGAGTTAACACTGGCTCTGACTCCATTTCCCAAATAGTCCTGTGAATGAGACTATAAACCGAGGTTCCGTGTGTGAACGCACGCATAGTATCTTGCACACACGTCAAATCCCATCACCAACTTTTGGAAAGAGAAGGCCGGTTTGGCCGCTGGAATGGATGATACATTACACATAGCATGCACCCTGCATGAGAAATTGATCGAATGAAGGACATGAGGAAACTGACTGATTGATACCGACTGGATGACTTGGGGAAATGGCTGAATGAAGCGCTGGCAGGCAGCTCTTCAGTAAACACTACCCTGTAGGCAGCCCCTTGTGTACATACACAAGAGAGTGGATGGTCAGCGCCTAGAAACATTTGGAAAGGTGCCATATAAATGCTATGTTATTATTATCATTACTACCATCATAATAACAAGTAAAGTATGCGCGGTGACCCCTCACCCCATGTCCTCTAGCAACTGTTTGGCCTGCAGGAGTCGGTCGCGGCTGAACCGTCCAAACGGCAGAACGTTGGTATCCACGTGTATGTCACGCTGGTACGCACTCTGCAGCGTTTCTATGTTCACCTGAAACATCCACATCATACATAATGCTCATTCAATGCCTCTCGTATCCCGTCTGAATCATCGTTCTGTTTCTCAAACATTCCTCATCATTAACCTCTCCAAACTACAAAATCCCACCTGCATCAGCCCATCTGCCGCTGCCCTCAAAACTCCCGCTCTGCCCATGTCACCCTACCATGGATCACTCTGTTGCCATACTAGTTATTTGGAAAGGGATGAGTACAAAGAAACTGTAGGAAGAGTTTGACAGCAGAAGGTCTACAGAGACGGAACCCCCCCTCAGACAAGTGTTTTGGCCCTGAACTCCTTACACTCTAAGGGGGCCAGGCTGCATCCAGGTCATGACTCCCAGATACCCTTCTGCTGCCAACTTTCTTCAGGTCTTCAGAGAACTTCCACCCCTCAAACAAAAGTTTCGGCCTTGAACTCTGAACTCTTTACACTCTAAAGGGGCCAGGCTGCATCCAGGTCATGACTTCCAGATGCTCCTCTACTGCCAAGTTGTTTTTTTCTTGATACTGCCAGGATTTGAAGCCACCACTTTTGGATGGGTGGGCATCTGAAGGTGTGTCTCTTCAGATGGATGTCTTATCCCACTGCTAACAGGACACCTGTTTCTAAATTGGGAAATTTAAACCTTATGAAGTTCACTTTTGCTCTTCCTCAACCAGATCCTGCTGGAACTCTTTTCAGCTGACTCTGCCATTGTCTCCAGGGTTCTGGTCCTCTTCTTACCTGAAATCCCGAGCTGTTTCATGAGATCATAGGCTGATGAGCCTACAAATCCCCTTGCTTCAACCTCCATGGCAAGAACCTGGGCCTGGAAGCTGGATTCCCTCAAGGTGCTGGCTAAATTGGCATACCTCTCAGTCCTGTAGAGGTGCGTTTGCTCCATTCTGATTTCGTATGGCACAGTAAGTTTGATCAGAATCATTTGTTTTATGAAATCTGAGTGGAGAACAATATACAGTCTCATGCGATCGTCCCGATGATCACCGGATGGTTCTCCCATTCTGGCAGGTCTGCTGTGCATTCCCAGTCAACTGCTCCATCCAGTAAACCCTGCTTCCATGCTCTTAACTGTTTCATTCCTACTTTTCTATGAATCATTACTTCCCCTTGTTCCTAGATTCTTATAACACGAGTATTCCTTTCATTCCTGGATCTAGAGCAGAAAAAAAAAAAAAAAAGTGTGAAGTGAGAACTGCCATGTATACAGTACCAAACCTGCCAGAATAGAGCGCAACCAATTTCCCATGCTGTAGGGGCTGTCTGGCATCTATTCAATTCATAAACACTGCTGCACGAGCAACCCAGCCATGCCATACATGTACCGAAGACGCGACTCATGCGAAGTTCAAAGTGCTTACCACAAGAACCGATTTTCCAGGCTGCAGGAAGGAAAGGAGGGATTTTGTGCTGCTGCCCGATTTTCCAGGCTGCTGGAGGGAAGGGTTGGATTTCTACAAACTGGAAAACCGGGTTGTTTGGATGAAAGAGTTAATATCACAGCTGCTCCAGACCATGATTTGTGGCCTCCTGCCATATAGAACTTCATTGCTGGAGTGTCTGGTGATGCAGAGTTTCCTCTGGCAGCACTAACCACATGTGCAATCTCCTTGAGCACTTGGTAAGGGATGAGCATTAAAGTGCAATGTTTCAAGTATGTAGCTTTATTTTTTGGGGAGGTGCCATTTGCGCTACTCGAGGGATGATCTAAAAGTACACAGAAAGGTTTTCATTCATCTCAATATCGAGTGTGACTGGCAAAAAACAATAAGTGACAACTACAGAGAAAACACATTCATCATGACTGTGTATGATTTGGCTGCTTAAACACCACTAACAAAGCTTTGAGACCCAGACATTAGCATAAGCTGCATAAATATGAAAAAAAAAAATCAATTGAAACTTAAGTAACAATGACTTTGGTGACCTGACCAAAGCGAGTCGACAACAACGCCCTGGATCTTCTCACAGCAGAGCCACCACAAAGTTCAGTAACAAACATCAGCAACGACACCAGCCGCCATGGCAATGTGGTTAAGTTGCAGACTCCTAGTTGGGAGGCAGTGGGGTTCGATTCCCATCAGAACAATGCAGGATTTTTCTGCCCCACAAGCTCCAACCCAGAAATGAGTTTGCTATGGGCTCAGCTGAGAAGACTGGGACCACACAATCGGGTTTCATCCACTAAATGGATGTGTCTCTGAGAGTGTAGCTCAAATTTCCTGACCAACACTGCAGGTGTCTGTATCTCTTGTGGCTGGTTGACACCAGGATATATTATGAAAGTATGCATAGAGTACAGCCCTGGCATACAGTCTCAGACCAGAATGGAAATCCATAGCATCATCTTCATTCTCATCGATCAGCATTAAAAAAAATTCTCATATTCTGTAGCCTGCCTGCTCTCATGGTGACCTCAGTTTCGATGTCCTCTCCACATCTATGCCTTTGGTTCAACTCCATCGGGGTCATCGGTGTCGGGGGTCACCGGTACCAGCAAGTTCATATGGGCTCTTGCTGGACGGATGTGGTGGCACCCTTTGGAAGGAGAGCTCACGACTAAGCAATTATTGTCATCAGTAAGGGGCTTAGTAGATGGTGTCCTGCATATGTTGGATCAGAACAGGCGCAACTGAACACAAGTGAAGTGTCTAGGCAGCAGTGCAGAGTCTCCTCCAGTGTGTGCCTCTTGGAGACTTGACACTGACACTGACTGCTCCCTGTGGCTTGCCTGCTGCCAGGGCTGTGAAGGGCTGGGCCAGGTTGTGGACAGGGGTTGGGGGAGGGGGAGAGTTGGAATGAGCGGTGTGGGGTGCAACGTCACTGAGGTGGCGCAAAAGATGGGACAACAACAACAATAAAAAAAACCTTGAAACAAAAAACACTATAAAAAAAAAAAAAACATCAGAAACAACAAACCACCAACGATAAGCGTCTTCCAGTTAATCGCAGTCCTCGCTGTGCTCACCAGGATTTTCATGGCACTGTGGACGTGTTTCGGCAGAGAGCACTTGACGCTGGTGCCAAAGTCAAACTCTATCTTCTTCTGCGCTTTGGCCAGTCGGCGCTCCTCAGCTGGCACCAGGCGGTATTTGCGGTGCTTCTGTTCGAAACTGCCACAGTACAGCAACAGCTGTGTTAGTCTTCTGCCCTGCTCCTATCGGTCACTGTTTATAGTATTCTCATTCTGTCCTGCCTAGACACACATGCACACACATGAACACACACATGTACACATGCATGTGCACGCGTGCAAACACACACACACACACACACACACACACACACACACGCACACACATGCACACACATGCAAACAGTATACAAGTATACTTGTAGTTCGTCCGTGTGCGCTGCTTGCTGACTACACGTATACACATAGTTAGTCACGGATGTTTTAAATCCACTAATGCAGCCATAGGCCACTTTCCCAATGCAGTCCCCAACCCCAAGAAAAGAAACACACACAGCAGGAAAAAAGTGATGTCATCAGTTGCAGATGAATACTCTCCAAACACTGATGCCTGCAGAGTTCTGAACCTTTTGTAGAGAATGGAGAATAGCAAGAAGTGAGTTAAGTAATCTACTGACGGAATGGCAAGCATTTTTGAGGCATCTTCAGACAGGAATTTCGTAACTGAACCTGTCCTCTTTAATTCACGGTAGCAGATCTGACAGATTTTCTTAACTACTGTTTCACAGAATGGGAAGAGTCCATGAAGAATCAATGTTGTTGTTTTTTTTTCACTGTTAGAGAACACTATGTCAAAAAAGTTGATAGTATGGAGGCAGGCAAAGAATGTGACTAGGTACCAGCATAACAGAAGATAAGAGCTTTGGTATTATTCTCTCATCATTTAGTTATTATTACTGCCACCATCATCATCATTATTGTTATTATTCTATTATTCTTTTCATCATCATAATTATTAACAGTACTTATACAGCACCTAACCTCGGTCAGAAACCAAGTTCTAAGCGCTTTACAATCCACACTCTCATTCATTCAACAGGCTGCCTACCTGGGTAGAGCTGACTAAAGAGCTGCCTGTCAGGTCCTACATTTTGTCATTTCCTGTGTCACTCAATCAATATTACCCGCTCTGTTTTTTCGTTCATTCTTTCATTTTTTCAGTGCCTGCAATGTCTTTACCTGTCATCCATCCAAAAGCTGGTGCTGGGATTTTACATGTGTGAAAGATGTCATGCACACATTCACACATGAAACCTCAGCTAAATGTCTCATTCACAGGACTTTTTGGGAAATAGAATCAAAATGAATGTTTCACTCCTAGGGAAAAATCCCCCTCGACCAAAATGGCCTGATGGAGATTTGAACCTGCAACCACAGGATCACCAAGATTATATGAGTCTGGTGCTCTACCAACTGAGCTTTTCTCATCCTGCTGAGCTATTATCAATTTCAAAGCGGTTATGAGTCATCCATGCTTTGCAGTAAACTGTACATTCCTGAAATGTCTGTGTAAGTGTACTGATGTCTGACGTTTTGCATACTTGCCCAACTTGAGCCTGTGAGTGTGCAAAAGGAGGGGAGCGGGAAGGGGGAGTCTACTGTGTGTTGCCTGATGATGACAGACAGGGGTGTGGTATGCAGAGTGAACACTTCAGGACTCAGTCCTGAGCCCTCAGGAATGCCAAAAGGGACAGCAGTATGAGAAGAACAACATCTCTCCATGATTACACATAGTCTAACAAGTCACACCTTGAAAGAAGATTTACTGTTCCGCCGAATGAAAGAGACAAAGAAATCACAAGACAAAAACATGACACACTTCAACCTCTTTGGTCAGGAGCCTGAAGAAAACCAAAGAGGTCGAAACCTCTTGTGTTTTGCCTTGTATTTTGTTTGTCTCTTTTCACTTGGCGGAACAGTAAATCTTCTTTTAAGTTCGTTTCAGTTTCCACCTGCAGTCACCTCACATTGAAACCAAGCCATACCTTGAAAGACCCACTCAACCAAACTTTGTCATACACCTGAATTTCAACAAATCCATTTTTTCCATAACTATTGCATGGACCAAACACGCCCACCAAATGAAAAGAAACCTTTAAATGAGGTAGGGAACTGTAAACATTACATAACAAACAAGTAGGGTAACTCTTGTCCTCATGATGATGAAATAAACACGCCCATAACTTCAAACAAATGCTTCTTACCACACCGAATCACCCAGCAGAAATGACAACACAGAGAACACAAAACAAACAAGGAACACACCCCCCCCCCCCCCCCCCCCCCCCCCCCAAAAAAAAATGTTCCAAGCTTACCCATATGCCCCTGTACCTGACACATCTAGACAGCAACAACTGGAGAAATGAACAAACACAAACTAACATTTACTCAAGGCTGGCACAGCCTTTTCGATCTTGAATATGGTCAAACAAACACAGGTAAGAACAGTAACAAATACAGGTAACCTCGGTTGTCATAAGCAGCATTCGTCTGGAAGTTATGGGCATGTATCTATTTCATCATGGGAGCAAGACTTACCCCACTAGTTTATTTGTTCTTTCTATGCCCACCACAACACCACCATACCTTTTGACGTCTTGCCACTTGTTGCCAGACTTGGCCCTGAAGATCTTGCAAAACTCTTTGACGGCATCCTCTTTGCTGCCGAAGGGGGTGTGCTGGTACTGGCCCTGGTCCCCGATGCGGCCCCAGCGCGTGAACAGCACGTACAGGTTCTGGCCGGGCTGGTGCACCAGCTGTTACCAAGGAAACACAGCCGTTATCATGGAAAACATCGACAGGGCCGCTACCGGAAGAAGCTGCACTTAGAGCAAGCTGAGAGAGACCTTCTTCTGTGTGTCAAATATCTATCTCAACTCTTAACAAATTCAAAAAGAATTGTCAGCGATTCCGCCAGACAATATGGACAAACAGATGACAAGACAAAACATGATGCATTTCGACCTCTTAGGTCTTCTTCAGGTACAACAATACATTGTATTGTCTTCATGTAATGTAAATACTGGTCTAAACATTTTCAAAAAAAACACTACTCATGTCTTATGCAAAACTTTCTGAACAGTGTCGACTAATACTATTATTTGACTTTTTCTTCATACATTCCATAAATTATGTGTATGGATTCAAGTACACCAACCTTTGCATAAATGTATGTGAATGTTATTTTGTGCTCTTTCCTGCCCCCTTCTCCGTCTCTTCTGTCGACCTACTCTTCACCTTTCCACCTTTCACTGACATCCTTCCTTTCTCAATTTTCTAAATGTATTCACAAAGCTCTTCTCTATTTTGTGAAAAGTTGCTTTCATTGTGTTTGGACTGCAATTCATTTTTCAGTACAGTATTCTTTTCATTGCTTTGATAGTTTATTCACTTTTGAAATTGCTTCTTATTATCTTTTCGATTTTCATTAAGGGCAAGATGTAAAAAAAAAAAAAAAGCCTGTACTGAGCTTATTCTTTTCCCTCATTAAAAAAAAAAAAATTCATTTGTTTGTTCATACGTTAATCCTCTTTTTCTTTCTTAATTTTCTTTCCCCGACACCTGTATGTGTGTAGTTGTTACCTGTATCTGGTAGAAGTTGTAGAGCCCCCACACCCCCAGGTGAGCGTCACATTTGGTCATGAGGACTTCATAGGGGAGGTCCTGCTCTTCATCCTTCACGATCGTCCTGCATGGAAAAAGGACAGGAAAAGATCTCCCATGAGATGGTTGATGCCGCTCAAACATCGACATGACGCCTTGAAGGGGGAAGAAGTCACGCATTTCCATTTTAATACTAAAGAGATAACGATGTGAACTTGACTCGAGATGTATAAACTTTTTTTCTTTTTAAAGCACACTTACCTAACTACACTGATTAATCTAACTCAGTTTTAGGTACTGGCAAGAAGAATGTCTGGATTAAAAATGCTGACCAGTCACAGTTATCTTGTGAGAAAGAATGAATTCAAAATATTGGCCAGTCATAGTTATCTTGTGAGATTCTGAGAGAGTGAGCTCCCTTTGAAGGTCATGAAACAGAATAGGGCGGTCCAGGTTGTACTAGGTCAGAGGTCAACACGTGATGGAAGCTTTCGGGCCTCTCCTCATTAAGGAGAGGCTTTGGACATGCCCAAGTGCCTGTCATGAGGGTCTCCAGCATCCCGCTGAAGGCATGGACCAAGGACGACTCGACAGGTCCTCCTGGCTCTGCATGTGGTATCACACCCTCAGCATTTTCATTCTTAGAGTCCACAGACATGGATCAGCTTGTCTGGTTGGTATTTTTCCAGGAGGCAACCTACCACAGGAAAACCTGCATTATTTCTGAAATCAGATCACCTAAGTTCATCACCACCTGCTTTGATCCCTCACACAATAGACCCCCTGTCACTAATGGTAAGTGTCCAACTGCTCGACCACAATGAGAGTATTATGGACATGGCATTCCAAAAATGGTTTATGGTGTACTTTCTCACAAAAACAAGAGCATTATGAAAAAAAAAAAATAGTATTTCATTTTCGTTTTGAGGCAGTTTCCATGAATACTGAAAATCTTATACTTTATCAGTTAGTCACAATTTACGTTTTCACAAATCAATGGGGTTGAGCCGTGCTGACCAAAAAACAAGCAATAGAATGGATATGCAAGTGCAGTCCCTGTCAACAACATCCAGTGGTAAGAGTCCACATATTCAGAATTCAGGCGTGTCATATGTCATGCACACAAAACAAAATTTGGCTAGAATTTTTGCTTGGCGCATTTTTCATTTGAGAGATGTATTGTCATCTTCTGAGTAAATTGGTGAACAAAATGCGCTAAAAACTTATGGATATGCAACGTCTGGTGTAGAAGTGGTGACTATGGGTTTTTACCCCTAATACAACTCACTGCAGATCCTGAAATGATGTCACAGAACCATGTTTTATACAAGACTTTCCGTTTAAACACTTTACTATGTAGAACGTGACCAATGCAAGTATTCCTTGAGTGAAGCTGATGAGACAAGAACAGCCTAAACCTAGAAATGGGCAGAGTACATTTTATTTCTGCTCAGCTGGCCCAGATGTAGATCTCAAATACACAACAGCTGGGCTATGGGCTATGACCATTTTTCTTTTTTTTTTTTTTTTATTTAAACCTACACTGTCAAGAGTAAACAAACAAAAAAGTCAGTACTGGCAGAATTAACCCTTCATACTGCCATGAGTGAGGAAAAAAAAAACTCAATAAAGAGAATTACTTGATATCAGTTGCTATTTACGGGGGGGGGGGGGGGGGGGTGGGGGTGTTGTGTTTTTTTTTTTAGAGGATAAAGCCAATACTTCTTTTCAGTTTTAAAAAAAAACTGTTAAAGCAATTACAAAACATTGCCACACATACGCATTGGCGATGTTGCAGTAATTAGACACTGCAGGCTCAAAAGGCTCCTCTTCCTCCATCTCCTCCTCTCCCCCTGCCAACTGCTTCTCGGCATCACTATGGAAATCATAGTCCTTGCGTCGCGTCACTCCATCGTTCACCCTGTGATCCGCAGGTGTGATGACTGGCTCTTCTTTGAACATGTGAACATTACAAACGCACCACACACACACACACACACACACACACACACACACACACACACACACACACACACACACACACACACACACACACACACACACATCTTCACACACACACACACAGCCTCACACACACACACACACACACACACACACACACACACACACACACACACACACACACACACACACACACACACACACACACACATACACACGCACACACACACGCATACACACACACACGCACACATACCACACACACACACACACACAATGACACAATAATAATTATCATTATAAGTGACCAAGTTGCTTGTAATGAGAGAGAGAGAGAGTGTGTGTGTGTGTGTGTGTGTGTGTGTGTGTGTGTGTGTGTGTGTGTGTGTGTGTGTATGTGCGTCTGTCCATGCGTCCATCAGTGCATCTGTGCACACACGCATGCACATGCCTGCCTATGTGCATGTATGTCTTTGTGCGCAGCAATTCCATTTCCGATCCTAATCCATGTTGTTTCTCAGTGTGGACATGTACACAACGACAGCAAAACTAGAAGCTGAACACATTTTTTTTTTCTTTGAAGGTTAAAAAAAAAAAAAAAAAAAGAAAGTAGCAGTAACAGCAAACAAGTGTTCTGCAACATAATCAAAGCAGATTTTTTTTTTTTTCATTCAATGTCCATTTTGGGTTCAATCTGAGGAGATGAGTGATCGCTCATTATTCATATTCACTGTCCTGAATGTTGTTTGTCTTGCCTGAAGAAGACCAAAGAGGTTGAAACGCGTTGTGTTTTGTCTTGTAATTGTTCCTCTTTTGATCGGCAGAACCGTAAATTTTCTTTTATGTCATATTCAAAGCAGTTTGTATAAGCCTATGTCCTTACGCTGACCTCACTTGCCTTCTCACTCCCCCCCCACACTACACTTCCCCCTCAGTCTCTCCCACAGCCTCCCCTCTATCACTACTCTGCCCCCCCCCCCCCCCCCCCCCCTCCCCCCAAATAATGACGTCCCCACCTACCCCATCCCCCTCCCCCTCTACTCTCCTGCTAATCTCATTCCCAATCTGGAGTCTGGAATGCTTTCAACTCTGTTGATATTCGGTTTTTTTTTCATTTGTTTGGGGTTTTTTTTCAAAAAAATTGAATTAAAGAAGCAAAACAAGAGGTCGAACAGAGAAAGCCCATTTCCTTCTAGACACGCCATCCCATGAGTTTTTTTTTTCTTATTTAAAACAGAAGAAAAATCAGACAAAATGGAATGGATGGGTGTGGCAGGAGAGATGACTAAAAATAAAACACACACCATCATAAAAATCAGCACATCAGAAGAGAAACTTGACGACAGGAGGAGAGGATGGGGAAAATGGGGGGGGGGACAGGAGGAGGGGGACAAAAGAACATCTGTTGAAGTGGAGCCACCATTGCCTGTTCTGCTCCAAATCTTCCTACAATCTTGATTCCTACACTCCCTCTTCAAACACACACACACATTTCTATTGGCACAAAGCTGAAGTAATTAAACATCAAAAAAAAACGCACACTGAAGATCCTTGACCCTCCAACCCACGACCTCTGCCCCCTGACCTGTCGCTTCTTGTCAACCTCCATCAAGGTCTGCAGCATGGCCGCCACTTTGGGGGCGCGCTGTTGGCCAGAGCCAGGTCCAGCGGCGTTTGCCCATCTGCATTCCGGACGTCCAGCTTGGCTCCGGCTTTGCCCAGAACGAAGACCAACTTGTCATTGTCGAAGGTGCCCATGTCCAGGGGGCAAGCGGCGTAGTGAAGGGCTGTCCATCCATTCTTGTCGGTCAGGTTCAGGTTCACAGAGCTCGTCTTCTGTATGGCTCGGAACTCTGGCATGAAAAAAACAACAACGGGGGATTCATGGATATAAAACTATAAGCAGAGGCTGAAACTGACAGTAACGTTTAGTGTAGAACGAGCCTAACCACACAGTGGAATGGACGGGTGTGTGTGTTGTGTGTGTGTGTGTGTGTGTGTGTGTGTGTGTGTGTGTGTGAGTGTGTGTGTGTGTGTGTGTAGGGGGGGGAGGGAGAGGGATGGGTGGGTGTGGGTGTGATTTATTGTGTGTGTGTGTGTGTGTGTGTGTGTGTGTGTGTGTGTGTGATTGCGCATGTGTGTGTGCATGTGTGTGTGTGTGTGTGTGTGCACATGTGCACACTCTAGTGTAGAACAAGCCTAAACACACAGCCGAATGGACGGGTATTGTTTTGTGGGTGTGTGGGTGGGTGGATGTGGGTGTGATTGCACGTGTGTGTGTGTGCACATGTGTGTGTGCATGTATGTGTATGTGTATGTGTATGTGCAGGTGTGTTTAGCAGTTTTTTTTTCTTTTTGTTAGCTGTTCCACCTTCTGTGCCCCTCAGTGGCATTTCACCGAAGCCTAGCGTTCCAACTCTCTGCCTTAGCCCATCACCAGCACTCTACAAGCAGCAGTCCATGTTGATTGCACGTGTGTGTGTGTGCACATGTGTGTGTGTGCATGTATGTGTATGTGTATGTGTATGTGCAGGTGTGTTTAGCAGGTTTTTTTTTTTCTTTTTGTTAGCTGTTCCACCTTCTGTGCCACCTCAGTGGCATTTCACCGAAGCCTAGCGTTCCAACTCTCTGCCTTAGCCACATCACCAGCACTCTACAAGCAGCAGTCCATGTTGAGTCATCAAGAGGCAACCTACTGGAGGATACACTGCACTGCTGCTGAGTCACTGCAGTGGTGTTCAGTAGTGCCTGTTCTGATCCAATATACACAGGACACCACCTAGTAAACCTCCTACTGACAACAATAATTGCATAGTCCCAATGAGTGAACTCTCCCTTCGGATGGCGCCACCACGTCTGACCAATGACAGCCCCCATGATTTCGCCGATACCAGTGGCCTGATGGAACCCAAACAAGGCCATTGACAAAGACAGGACATCAAAAGTGAGGTCACCCTAAGACAAGGGCATGAAGGGTCACAGAATTTGAGACTTGTTTTGTAATGCTGATCGATGAGAATAAGGATGAAGAAGATGTTATGGATTTCTATTTGGTTTGAGACTGCATGACAGGGCTGTACTCTATGCTCACTTTCATAATATATTCTGTGTCAACCAGGCCCGAAAGATACAGACACCTGCAGTGTTGGTCAGGATATCTGAGCAACACTCTCAGAGACGCATCCAGTAAATGGATGAAACTCGACTGTGTGGTCCCAGTCTTACCATCTGAGCTCACAGCAAACTCAACTCTGGGGAGGGGTCAGTTTGGACTTACACAGATGCTAGTTCCCTCAAGAACATCTCTTCCAGCCTGGTTACCTCAAACTGGCTGGAATTGAACCCTGAACCTCGGAACAAGAGTCCAACATCTTACCCACAGGGCCAAAAGGCACCCTTGTTGTGCTTAGAACGGAGGGGATACAGACAGACAGCTGATGAAGGGAGCGTGCTCAGAACAGGTCAGACAGACAGCCGTCATCATCAGCATCATCGCATCTGGGCACAGGCAGAAACCCTAAGGCTGCAGAGGGCACTGACAGGTTGGGGCAGCTGGGGTTGGTCCTAGTGCTGTGAAAGCCACAAGGTCAAGCCTAAGCAGCGTTGATGTGTTGGGTACAGCTTGCACGTCATACACAGTGCCACTTCATGGATTAACACATCCATGACTGACTACGTGTATACTCAGTAATAGATAGCAATGCACACGGACGAACTATGAAGATAGTTGAAGCAGTTAAGGTACAAAACTCGTATCTGCTTTAACCATTGGCACTTTTGGTGGAAATTGAGTTGCTTCCCTTCTTATAGTTAGTACCACTTAGGAATGTGAAGGTTTAAAACATGCTTTTTTGTGTGTGTGATTTTCAGATAAACATGGATCCAAAAACCCCCAATGTCGAGAAAAGGAATTCAACATCTACTAGATCTTGATGAGCCTGATGACAGGGGTTCCGATGAGTTTTTTTCGCCTCAAGAAAGTGACAGTAGTGATGAAAGTGATGTAGAAATCATGTGTCAGCGTCAAATTTTGTTTCGGTAGCCAGTACAGACTGACCATGGTAGGGCCAGGGGTATTTGACTCTCATCTTGGACTCGAGATCGGGCAATCAAGTTCTAAATACCACGGCTAAACTCGGCATCCATTTTTTATGAAGTACACCACATTGGGTGTTGATTGCACAATGTTCAGGGCTGGTAGACAGATCTGTTTATAATGACTGTTTTCTTGAAGTTTGGTGGAGGCAGGCTCAGGATGGCAGGAAGATCAGGCAAAGAGGCAGTGCCAGTCACAACAGTGTTAAGAGGAGGTTTGCGCTGAAGAAAAGTGGGAAGAAGTGAAGCAACACAGTATGCAGATGGGGTGGGAAAACCACATGCCAAACACACACAGCAGCAACTAGGAGACACCAAACTGGCAGTGATTAACACACCAGGGGAAAACAAGAGATATAATCAACAGACTTTGAGGAGATAGAGCAAATCACTACAGCAAGATCAAAGTAAGGGGGGGGGGGGGGGGGGGGGGGGAACGGAACGAAAAGCAAAAGTGATTGGGACACCGGAAGGAGTAGCAGAAATTATAATCATGATACTGAATGGCAAAGGGAGATAACTAATCATTCAGCGACTGCTTTACCAGACTTCTTCTGCACAACCTCCTCCTCTTCCTCCGATGATGAGGACGAGGGGTCCGATTCTGAGCTCTCGTTTGGAACATCGGAAGCTCTCTTTGTCAGGCGAAATACGTTCTTCTTCAACGGCCTCCTGGTCTTCTTCCGCTGCTTCTGCTTTTGGGGGGGTGTGACGGGGTCCCTGTCATCCACGGCGGGGTTGTAGTTGTACTTCAGGAGCTGCTTGACGTGCGTCACTGAATTCTGGAAAGGAACACAGGCACAAATGCCTCGGTGACCTCTGACCTTCAACATCTGATTACTTTGATTTCAAAGTGAGATGACTGCAGGTGGAAAAACTGAAACACACTTAAAAGAAAAATCATAATTCTCGCCAGACAAAAGGGACAAAACAAATGACAAGACAAAACACGACACGTTTCGACCTCTTTGGTCTTCAGGCAAGATAAAACAATATCAGGACAAAGAAAATGAAGAAGGAAGAATGAACAATCACTGGAAAGAAGATTTACAGTTCTGCCAAATTAAAGAGACAAATAAATTACAAGACAAAACATGATGCGTTTGGTCTTCTTAAGGCATGACAAATAACATTCAAGACAATGAAAATGAAGAATGTACAATCACTTAAAAATAATGATAAATAAAAAAAAATTGTTCGTCCTTCAGTTTAAATGTCTTGAATGTTGTTTGTCTTGCCTGAAGAAGACCAAGCAGGTTGAAGGGTGTAGACAAACAACATTCAAGACAATGAACGAAGAACAAAAACAATCAGTTATAATAGTAATCAATAAGTGATTGTTCATTCTTCATCTTAATTATCCTGAATGCTGTTTGTCATGCCTGAGAAGACCACGGAGGTCAAAATGCATCATGTTTTGTCTTGTAATTTGTCTGTCTCTTTCGTTTTGCAGAACAACAAACTTTTCTTTCAAGTTTGATCTAATTACTTTCCAAGAACAGCAGTGTCAAAGAACCAGGGAGAGATGATGTTGTTGATAGTCCAGCTGAGAGCAAAGGGTCACATCAGGGTCACACCTTGTAACCCCTAAAGAACTACTTCATCAACACAAACATTCCGAAAGCTTCAAGTCATGTTGCTGTATAACCCCGCTTGCCAACAAGGGCTGTTTCACGGCTGAAAGGTTTCAGTAAACTCATTCTGAACCAATAGACAAGGTAACTCAAAAAAAGATAGCCACCACACTCAGTCGACTTATGAGATGACTCAGAATTATGAGTGTGGTCTAAATCCTTTGGCAGTTCCTGTTACTGACCATTAGGATCATGTATCTATGTTAATCGCCCTTGTACAACTTCTTTCAGAATGTCGAAAGTATGTTGCCACTGCTTTGGAGTTTGTGGTTTGTTAGTTTTACTGTGTGCACTGTTTTGTGTGTGTTAGGTCTTCAATTTAAACATCTATACACATTATGTGATATTAGACGAGATATTTGTGTGTGTGTGTGTGCCTGAGTTTGTGTTTTCTTCAAGATAGCCTAGGCCACAGGGTTGAGTCTGTTTTGGCCATTATGTCAGGATAAAGAGAGAGCCTTCATATGAATAAAAGTACTGAAAAACACCCGAACTTAAGTTTAAAGTTGACTCATCACACATGTTGTAAACAGGGAAGAAAAAGACAGAAGATAAAAGGAAAATGGACTTCCCCCCTAAAAGTAGTTTTAAGATGTGCTTACCTGTCCAAACCAATGCCTTTGTTCTTACTTGAAGCGAATGTCGTCCTAGCTAATTTGGATACCCTTTATAATTTTGGA
>JADBJO010000566.1:462500-465000 GCA_016801955.1 Conus betulinus | reverse complement strand
CTGTGACTTTCCCTTTTTTTTTTTTTTTTTTTTTTGAGTGTGTGGGGAGGGAAGATAGTCCACAAACCATTTCCTGCTGCAAAAGACAGGAAATGTTTATATTTTATACTCGACAGATGCCGGCTCTATGTTTAGTTAGAAGGAGTGACATCGGCGGACAGTAAATGTCTTCACAAGTTATCGTCAGAGAGCTGCAGTGTTTCTTTCACTCTTCGGACCATATACATAAATACGCAGAACGCTTGTGACTAAGGTTGAAACTGCATTTTGAAGAGTGTTGTGCATGTTCCGACGAAGGGATGTGTCTATTCGACACTGTGAAGTAAGGCCGCAGAAAGTCTGTCTTTTCGTCTGTCGTCTCTTTTACTCTAGTGTGTGTGAAGCGGTGTCTTCGACTGTGGTGACCTTCACGTTGAAGTTATGAAATGCCAGTGGGCGGGCGAAGGAGTGTGACACACTGACATGTACATGGGAGGAACGAAAACATCTCGCATTTGGGTCACGTCTGAGCTGACGTCTTTTAGCAGAGGTTGCGAAGGTGACAAAAGTCAGTCCTCTTCATCCTGGTTGTAAAGGTGGCAACAGGAAACCTTTTTATATCCTGTAGCAACGGGAAACCTTTTTATATCCTGTAGCAACGGGAAACCTTTTTATATCCTGTAGCAACAGGAAAAACCTTTTTATATCCTGTAGCAACAGGAAACCTTTTTATATCCTGTGGCAAAGGGAATCTTGTTTATATCTTGGGTGTACTCTGCAACACTGGAATGAGTGGTACTTTTCAAACTAAAACGAAACTCTCATTTACTGAAAAATCATTCGGCTGTTTCTTTTCCGCAGTCTCCGTACTGACTGGATTGCTGTGTTGTATCTCATCGATGTGGTCTGAATGTGGTTTGGCCGGACTTTGTCGTAGTATCGTTCAAGGCAGAACTTGTTATTGTAAGTGCTGAGTACCAGCAGAAGGAGGAATTCCACGGGTCCAGTCGTCGTCGAGATGGCGGAAATCCAGCTGAAGATCAACCTGTCTTACGGGGACGATTACATGAGCGCCGCGGTGACCCGGGACACGCTGCTGTGGCAGTTCATCTGCTGGGGCATCTTTCTGCCCATCGTGGCCCTGGTGGGTCTGGTGGGCAACGCCCTGACCATCGTGGTGCTGTGGCGGAAGGAGATGCAGTCCACCACCATCCTGTACCTGAGGGCACTGGTCATCACCGACACCGGCATCCTGCTGTCGGCCGCCATCGTGCTCACGCCCTTCGCCTGCGCTAACTACCTGCACAACGAGGCGCTCAAGTACTTCAGCGAGAACATCTACCCCATCATCTACACGCCCATCAACTACATCGTCATGACGCTGCAGGCCTGCAACGTCTGGATCACCGTGTCCGTGTCCGTGGAACGCTACATCGCCATCTGCCACCCGTTCCGCGCCACCCGCCTGTGCACCCGACGGAAGACGTTGATCGTGATCGCCTCCATCACCCTGGTGTCGGTGCTGTACAAACATCCCCCGCATGTTCGCCACCTACGCCCGGGAGTGTCAGGAGGGCGAGCAGACCTCGGGGGACAGCTGCTACTACCTTGCCGACACGGACCTGGGGCGGGCCTACTGGTACAAGACGGTCTACTTCTCCATCCTCTACACCGTCCTCATCTTCGTCATCCCTCTGGCCGCCTCTCTTCATCCTCAACGTCTT
Source organism: Conus betulinus (assembly GCA_016801955.1). Taxonomy (NCBI): domain Eukaryota; kingdom Metazoa; phylum Mollusca; class Gastropoda; order Neogastropoda; family Conidae; genus Conus; species Conus betulinus. Next base: position 463,297 of record JADBJO010000566.1, on the reverse strand, counting down.
CCTCATCCAGGAGCTGATGCGCATGCAGCGGCGACGGTCGGGCACCAACATCCACGACGAGAACGAGGCCAACCTGAGCCTGATCCTGGTGCTGATCGTGGTGGTCTTCATCCTGTGCCAGTCGCCGGGCCTGGTGTCGCAGTTCGACATCTTCCACTTCGCCACCTTCCTCAAGTGGATCGCTGTCAGCAACGTGCTGTTCGTCATCAACTCCGCCGTCAACTCCTCATCTACACGGCCTTCGGGAGCAAGTTCCGCAAGGTCCTGCTGCGCGTCTTCCGCCGGCTGTACAGCCACTCCCGTTCGCTGAGTCTGCGGGGGTCGGTGGTGACCACCAACGGGTACGAGCTGACGGCCATCCAGGACACCCAGCACACGGTGGTGGACAGTCTGGACAGACGCGGGGCATGCACCCGGAACGCGCCTCCCCCCTACAACCACTGTGTCACCAACGAGCGGATGCCGCTCACGCAGGCTGCCGCCATGCCAAACAACGTGCACACGGAGCGGGCGCCTCCTCCTAAAGAGTCTTCCTCCGCTGATAAGGGGAAGAGTGACGGCCACACGGCGAACACGGCCGACACTTCAGACAGTGCTAAAACAACTGAACGAACCTCCCTCACCAAGGCGGGTGAGTAGTGACAGCCTCAAGAACGAGCGGACACCACTGACCAAAGGAGTGTCGTCTAATGGTACAGTGGACACTGTGAGCTGTTCGAAGAACGAGCGATATCCTCTGACCAACTGCGCCACAGCTAACGGGCCCAAGCCGGCTGATGTGTAGCTTGTGCAAGAGT
>JADBJO010000566.1:445000-447500 GCA_016801955.1 Conus betulinus | reverse complement strand
GCTCATGTCGTGTTCTATCAACCTCCCCCCCCCCCCCCCCCCTTAAGATACTCTCATTGGGGTTTTTTTTTTTGGGGGGTTGTTTTTTTTTTTACTTGCGAACTAGAATCGACTACGGAGGGAGGAACAGGCTGGAACTTTCAGACCTACCCCCCCTCCCCCACTATAAAAATATATATATATATATATATATATATATATATATATATATATATATATATATATATATATATATATATATATATATATATATATATACCGTAGGAACAGAGGAAGCGGGGAATTGTAAGACAGATGGAATTACGATCCCTCTGGTTACCCATAGTCCCCTCTGATGACCCAGTGTCCTTTCTGGTGACACAGTGTCCTCTCTGGTGGGCACAGTGTCTTCTCTGGTGACACTGTCTTCTCTGGTGACACACTGTCCTCTCTGGTGACACACACTTTACTCTCTGATGACACACTGTCCTCTCTGGTGACACACTGTCCTCTCTGATGACACACACTGTCCTCTCTGGTGACACACTGTCCTCTCTGATGACACACTTTCCTCTCTTATGACACATGTCCTCTCTGGTGACCTACTGTCCTGTCTGGTTAACGCTGTCTTCTCTGATGACACACTTTACTCTCTGGTGACACATGTCTTGTCTGGCGACACGTGTCTGATGACACACGTGTCCCCTCTGGCAACACACTTTCCTCTCTTGTGACACTCTCCTCTCCAGTGAAATATCCTCTCTTGTCACACATGTTCTCTCTGGTGATACATGTCCCCTCTGATGACATATGCTCTTGCTGCTAACATACTGTCCCCTAATGACATATTTTCCTTCTCGTGACGTACTGTCCATTGGCACACGTCTTTCTGATGATATAAGTTCCCCCTGATAACGCATGTGTTCTCTCTGGTGATATGCTGTCCTCACTGTTGGCACGTGTCTCCTTTTGTGACACATGTCCTCTCTAGTTATGCGGTGTTCCCTCTGGCAACACATGTGTTTTCTGGTGACACGTTCTCTCTTTGTTGACATTCTTTCTGGTGACACGTTCTCTCTTTGTTGACACTCTGGACATTCTGTGACACATGTCCCCTCTGACAACACATGTGTTTTCTGGGTGACACGTTCTCTCTTTGTTGACATTCTTTTCGTGACACGTTCTCTCTTTGTTGACACTCTGGACATTCTGTGACACATGTCCCCTCTGGCAACACACGTTTTCTGGTGACACGTTCTCTCTTTGTTGACACTCTGGACATTCTGTGACACATGTCCCCTCTGGCAACACACGTGTTTTCTGGTGACACGTTCTCTCTTTTTGACACTCTGGACATTCTGTGATACATGTCCTCGCTGGTGACACATGCCCTTACTAGTGACACAGATCCTTTTTTTTTTTTTTTTTTTTGACACGAATCCTGTCTTAATGCCATTATGCCTTCTCTTATGGCACATGACCTATCCACTGACGTATATCCCCTCTGTTGACAAATGTTCTCTCTGGTAACCTATGCCCTCGCTTGTGATACACACCCTCTCTGCCGGCATATCTTCCTCTGTGGTGACACATGTTACCTGTGATGACACGTCCTCTCCGGCGACATACTGTCCTCTCTGTTGACACGGGGTCCTCTCTGCAGAGACGCTGTCCTTTCTCTGGTTATACATATTCTCTCTGGTGACACATGTCCCCTCTGGTGTTGTCCCCTCTGGTGTTGTCCCCTCTGGTGATACTTTTCCCAGTCTGATGACACAAGCTTTTCCTTGTGGCATACTCTCCTGACTGGTGACACAGCCCTCTCTGGTGACGTATATTGCCTCTGGTAATACATTATCGTCTCTGGTGGCACAGTTCTCTTTGCTGACACAATTTTCCAGCTTCGATGACGCATTGTCCCTCTAGAGACCCGTGTCCCTCCTGGTGACGCTTGTCTCTTCTGGTTTTATACACTGTCAGTCTGATGACACACGTCTTCTCTGCGGACACACGGCCCCTTTTTGGTGACATACTGCCCCTCCTGGTAGTAAGTGTCCTCTCTAATGATACACTGTCCACTCAAGTCACACATGCCAATTCCGGTAATACATTATCCTCTCTGGTGACACGTAATACCTCTTTTCAAACATGTCTTCTCTGGTGACGCGCTGTGCTTACTGGTGACACATCCCCTCTCTTGTGACTCATTCTTTGTCGGGACATATGTCCTGCCTGCTACCACATGTCCACTCCGGTGACACGCTGTCCTATCTGGTGACACACCCCCCTCTCTGGTAATACACCGTCTTTTCTGGTGATAAACTGTCGTCTCTGGTAACGCACGTCCTCTCTGGTGATACGTCATCCTCTTTGATGACACATGGTCCTCTCTGGTGACACATCGTCCTCTCTGGTGACACACTGTTCTTTCTAGTGACACATGTCCCCTCTGGTGACTCTCTCTCTCTCTCTCTCTCTCTCTCTCTCTCTCTCTCTCTCTCTCTCTCTCTCTCTCTCTCTG
>JADBJO010000566.1:427500-437500 GCA_016801955.1 Conus betulinus | reverse complement strand
GAGGGAGGGAGAGAGAGAGAGAGAGAGAGAGAGAGAGAGAGAGAGGGAGGGAGGAGAGGGAGAGGGGGGAGGGAGAGAGAGAGAGAGAGAACGGTAAAGACAGAATGGCAGGCAGGTAGGTTGGCAGACAAACAGACACATACACAGACGCACAGAGAGAGAGAGAGAGAGAGAGAGAGAGAGAGAGAAAAACACACACACCACACACACACACACACACACACACACACACACACACACACACACACACACACACACACACACACACACACAGAGAGAGAGAGAGAGAGAGAGAGAGAGAGAGAGAGAGGGGGATGAAGGGAGGGAGGGAGAGAGAGAGGGGGAGAGAGATGGGGTTAGGGAGGAGGTGAAGAAGAAGAAAAGTGGGATAGACATTGCCTGACACCTTCTCTCCTCCACCCTCACCTTCCTCCCGCCCCACCCTCCTTCACTTCCCCCCCGTAGCCGATTCCTTTGTTATGCTCATGTTCCCAAATATTTTGTTCCCGTGTTGACACGAAATGGTGGAGGGAGAGGGGAGGAGAACAGTGTTGTGATAAGGACGGTCATGTTCTAGATGCACGCGCACGCGCGTACTGACACATAGATATACATATGCATGTTCTGCTTTTGCTTGTCTGTCCGTGGACGCGCGTGCTTGGAACAACGCAAGAAGTAGGCAGATAGGCAGAGAGATACAAAAACACTTACACTCAAAAGACACACACACATATAAACCCGCACGCACGCGCGCACGCACGCACGCACGCACGCACGCACGCACGCACGCACACACACACACACACACACACACACACACACACACACACACACACACACACACACACACACACACACACACACACGGAGAGAGAGAGAGAGAGAGAGAGAGAGAGAGAGAGAGACACGCGCGCGCGTGCACGCACGCACACACACGTATTTGCGTGCGTGCGTTGGAGTGTGCGTACGCACACACATGTGTGTGTGTGTGTGGGGTGGGAGTCTTCCCTCATTCTAGACGGTCTTCTATGCTTTGCCAGTCATTCACACCACGCAGTACAGCCCACTGTCATGCTCATGATGTAACAGCTGTTCTGTTCTCTGCCTCAGTTCTTCGCATTGCTTCGCATTTCATCGTGTCATGCTACACTCAGCCAGACACTCCCGGAATGCCTTCTTTCTGGACTAGCACATCCAAATACTGGTTTTCTGTTGGGTATTAGCCAGCCTGTGTTGACATTACAATGATGAAGATTTCCCCTACAACATTTAGAAAACAGCTCTGGCAGTGATCCGAGTATTACTCTTTGGTAGTAATTGTACACCGCCTCAGCTATCGTCCATTGGCTGCAGATCATCAAGTTCCTCTACGCTGATTTGAGAAGTCTGTAAAGCCATTCAAAGACATTCTTCTTCAACAGCAAGTGCAGTAGTCCTTTAGAACCAATGATGATTTCGCTCAAGGTTGTTTTTTTTTTTTTTTTTGATTTCACTCAAGGTTTTTTTTGTTTTGTTTTGTTTTTGACACCCCATCCTATACCACGCCTATTCAGAGTGGGTGAATTATGATTGAAGATTTTGATTTCCTCTGGCGCTGTGGGCCACAGAAAACCCTAGATTTTGATTGGGTTCTGGCCCTGAAAGTCCAAAAGTGTTTTCCTAGGATCCTCTAAAGGAGAGCCAGACCAACTGAACCCATACCTGAGATGAATGAAGATAAAGGATATGTGGATACGTGAAGAGAATGAAACAAAATCCTAAAAATTGTATTTTGAGTTGAAAATACAAATGTCACCGCAAAAGTCAGGAAACAATTGAAATTTGTTAAAAAGTGAAAATAGATATAAAGTTAGGCGATCCCTAAACTCAGTTTTTCCCCCGGATACCCAGGCACCTCCCTAATTTGTTTATTGCTCAGAACATGAATTCTTTCAAGCGTAGGCCTACATGGAGATTAAAAGTGTTGTTGGCAATGATGAGAAATCGTTTGGTGCTAGAAACATTCTTATGGCTACAGGGGAAACGGAAGATGATGTGAACTCCCTGAGAATTAAATTTTGTGTCACAGAAAAACGTAACACACAAAAAGTTGGAAAAAAAACGTAAATTGGTTCAAAAACAAATACCTGAGCTTCCCTCTCAAAAGAAGCAAGATTTGGAATAACCACAAATGAAACAAAATCTATGAAAGGTTCAGTTTCAGCGATCAAAAGTGTAAATTGAACCTACAGCTTGGCCAGCTAGACGATGATGTATTTACAACCAGGTGGATTATGCAAACAGTGTAGCCGAAGATAACTACAGTGCAAAGTTTTTTCAGCCTGCAGGGAGTGTCACCAATAATGTATGGCTAATTTCACAGATCACACACCAAGAGTGTACTTTACAAGGTTAAATTTCTCCAATCTCAGCACTGGAAGAGAGAGCACTCACAAGCGTAATTAAACCATGGCTGTGCATGTTTCGCTTTTTAACCAGTATGCAGTAACATTTCTTTTGCATATGTTTACCTTTTAGCTGGTCACTTTTCATACAGTATCTGTGATCAACAGAACAATACAAAAGAAGGGAAGATTGCGAATTAAATTCTTTTGAACAGCTCAGTTAATACGTTCAATTTTGTGACAATGCCAAGCAAAAAGAAACTAATATATCGAGCTAATGCACAGCTAAAAAACAAAACAAACAAACAAAAAACTTTAATTTGCTCGCTCAACTTTTAAGCCTGGTTGATTGCCAGCCTGTCCTGGCACAGATCACATTGAAAAAAAACTCGTCTGAATTAACCTGGAAGCAAATTCCATGCGTCTGTCTTTGACACCTGTGATTCTGACACTGACTCACATTATCTTCTCGATGATTCGCAACATAGACAGCATGTCCGGTTTCATTTCTCGCGCCTGCGTGCGTACGTGTATGTGTGTGTGTGTGTGTGTGTGTGTGTGTGTGTGTGTGTGTGTGTGTGTGTGTGTGTGTGTGTGTGTGTGTGTGTGTGTGTGTGTGTGTGTGTGTGTGTGTGTGTGTGTGTATGTTATGAAAAAGATTTGGAGGTTAAAACCAGCGGTCAGCCCTTTAAATGGGAACAAAATTTTCTCTTAGCTATACAAGCGTAGGCAAAATTGAACCAGGTCTGATAAGTTGTACCAGTAGTCAAATATACTGGAAACAGGGGGAGTTTACTTGACCCAGTTTCATCACTGTCGTTTGAAAGACTGCATGAAACACATATAGTGGTCCTTTACTTTGAAGTTTGAGCATATGGCTACCACATCAGTGAGCATACGTGTAATCAGTTGCTTGTTTTTTTTCACTTTTTGATTTTAATATTATCGAATAACTTTAAGAGCAAAATTGCATAATCATGAACACAAACAATACATGTAATGTCTCGTTCACGCTTTTTTTTTTTTTTTTTTCTTGTTTGAATGAGATCTACTGTAAGCAAGGGAAGTAATGCACAGTGATGTTTAAGATCATAAAACCCGACAAGTTTTGTTTTCTTGGATATACTGAAGACAGGGACTTCAAAGCTAACGGCTGCGTGCAGTTGGACAGCTGAAACGGAGACAGAGACGTGGGTATTTTATGGAAAAATCTTCAAATTTACATAGCGATACTTGACAATGGCTCAAACCTTTCTGAGATGGTGGGATCCCCCACATATGCGTCGGGGAGTTCATCAACGGAAAAGAATATGCAACCCCAGCGGACATCGTCGTCGTCGTCGTCTTCTGCATCAGTGTCTTCGCCGCATCTGAGTCGTCGTTACCTAGGGTATTTCTTGTGCCGTTTGTCAGTGTGCCCTCCTACATTTTCACTGTTTTATGAAGCGTCAGTATTTTGTGAGGTGTGTGACAGATAAGTTGCTAATTTTGAACTAGATCAGCAGGTGGGTGGGGGGGGGGGGGGGGGGGGGGGGGGAGGGGGGGGGACTGGAAAACGAGGTTGCATCAGTGGATTTGGTTGGGAGGTAGACTTCTGTTCCTAAAATGTTAGTGTGGATTCGTTGTCTTGCAAAAAAAAAAAAAAAAAAAAAAAAAAAAAGAAAAGAAAAAAAAAAAAAAGAAACAACAAACGAAAAAAAAAAAAAAAAAAAAAAAAAAAAAACACGAAAAAGAAAATCGTCATTCAGTGTTCATCTTTCTATGTCTACATCTACATGTTATTTTGTTTTCTTTCGTTTTCAGTCGTAACATATTGTGCTTCTGGTGTCAGTTTCAAGTAACGTGAGGACAGAATGACCACACTAGGAATTATTCAGATTCCAAGCGTTTATATGGTGCGTTCCATTACATTATATTGTGTTGTCTTACATGCCGCTTATTCTGTGTACCATTATCTCCTACTGCATTGTTATTGTCTTGTATTGTATTGCGCTGTATTGTGCTGAATTGTACTGTATTGTGCTGTATTGTGCTGAAGTGTACTGTATTGTGCTGTATCGTGCTGAATTGCACTGTATTGTGCTATGCTGTGCTGAAATGCACTACTTTGAGTTGAACTGTATCACAGTTCACTGTGATATATTATGAAATGCTTATTTCTGCCGTTTGATACTGTACTGTATTGTATTGCATTGCGGACTATTGTATGCATTCCATTGTGTAGTGTGCATTGCATTTACTGGATTGTATTGCACTGTGGTGTACTGTTTCACAGTGTATAAGTGAACGAAAAGAAAAAAGGGAAAGGCGGAGTGAATGAATGAAAAGAATGGATGAATGGTTGAAGGGAAGGAAGGAAACAATAATCAAATAAAACAATCATTCGTCAATATCATCTTATCAGAAAGAAGAAAAGTAAGAAATGAAAGGAAGGACAGAAGAAAGAATGAAAAAGCCACAGATAAAGAAAGAAGAGAAAAAAAAAAAAAAAAAAGAAACGGACAGAGAGAAGAAAAGAACGAAAAAGCCATCAGTTAAAAGAAACGTGAAAAAAAAAAAATGGGAATGAGTGAAAGAAAAATTTACAGGATGGATGGAGAATTAATGAAAGAACAACGACGAGGAAAAGAAAAAAAAAAACCCCTCAGATAATGCATACAGCCACTGTCACGTGATCATAGCAAAGCAAACCAAAGGGAGGAAAAGAGAGAAGAACGACAACAGAGAGAGAAGAAGAGACCACACAAACAAACAGTCTCAGGAATCACGTGGCCTTATCAAAGCACACTAGGGGAGGCGAGAGAGAAGCAAACAAACACGAAAGCAGGGACGAAAAAAGAGAAGACAGTGGGAAAGAAAAACAAGCGAGTCTCTGTCGACGTGTTCAAGTTATCCTGGCACGTCACAGAGCCCAAGAATCAAAGCAAAACACAAAAAAAAAAAAAGAAGAAGAAAAACCGCACGCACACACGCACGCGCACGCACACACGCACGCACATACACGTACGTACGCACGCACGCACGCACGCACACACACAAGCACACTAACACACACATACACGCGCGCAGCCACCATGCGCACGCGCATGCGCGCGCGCGCGCGCGCACACACACACACACACACACACACACACACACACACACACACACACACCACACGCACGCACGCACGCACGCACGCACGCATCACGCGCGCGCGCACACACACACACACACACACGCACACACACACACCCACACACACACACACAACACACACACACGAAGCAGGCAAACAAGCACACACACATCCAAAAAGAATGAGACAGACAGAAGACACACACACACACAGAGAGACACACACGAGAAGCAGGCAAACAAGCTTCCCATAGAGGAGAGAGAGAGTCATTCGTGGAATTATGGCTTTCGATGATTGTATCATGGCGCAACACAGGAAGGAGAGAGAAACAAAAAAAAGAGAGACAGAAGAGAGAGAAAAGAGAAGAAGGAGAGAAGAGGACAGAAAGAAAAAGACCGAAAGAAAGAGAGAAAAGATTTTGTTAGGAGATAGCAAAGCACAGAGAAAAGAGAAAGGAGCGGAAGAGAGAGACACCAGGCAGGACAGACAGATGGAAACAAAAGAGACAGAAATGGAGAGAGAGAGAGAGAAGAGGAGAGGGTGGGGAGAGAGAGAGAGAGAAAGAGAGAGAAAGAGGAGAAAGAGGGAGAGCACAGAGAAGAGAGGAGAAAGGAGAGAGGAGAGGAGAGAGGGAGAGGGTTCTTCGATGATTGTATCTGGCGCACACACAGAGAGGAAGAGAGAAAAAAAAAAAGAAAAAGAAGAGGAAAACGAGGAAGAAGACAGAGAAAGAGAAAGCCTTTGAGAGAGAACAGAGAGAAAGGAGAGAGACAGGCAGACAGACAGATGGAAAGAAAGACAGAGGAGCGGAGAGAGAGAGAGAGGGAGAGAGGAATTAGAGAGAGAGGAGAGGAGAGAGGGTGGGAGAGACAGAGAGGAGAGAAGGAGACAGACAGACAGAGACAGAGAGAGAGAGAGAGAGAGAGAGAGAGAGAGAGAGAGGTCTCATCATCATGTTATTTATCATAACACATCCCAAAAAGAGTGCAAAAAGAAAAAGATACGGAAAAAAAATAACGGAAAAAAAAAAAAAAAAAAAAACAACAAAAAAAAACCGTCCTAATCATGTGATTTTATCAAAGCGCTCCCCAGAAAAAGAAAGAAAAAAAAAAAGAAAGGAGATAAACCCACAAAGATAAAGTCTCCGTCATCACGCGATCTTATCCAAGAACACCACTGAAAAAACAAAAAAAAAAAAGCAAAACAAAAAAAAAACGAACAGGCAAACAAACAGAACAAAGAAAGAGAGGAAACAACAAAGCAAAAACACATAACAAAGAAAGAGCGAGAGAGAGAGAAAAAAAAAAAGTCCACAAACGAACAACGAGTCTGTCCGTCACCGTGTGATCTTATCATGACACCCCAGCTCCATCCACGCCGAGTTTGGTTCCAGTCTAGTCTGGAATGAACCTCTTGTCGCTATAGCCACAAGCAGGCATCGGAAATAGAAACATACTTCCCGTACCTTCGTGATTCTAAGTGGCAAATTTCAAGCCGCAAATCTGTCTGCCGTTGTCGGACAGATAAGCGATTTTCTTCTTTTTTTTCTTTTTTTTTTTTTTTTTTTTTTTTTGCTCGTCCTTTTCCATCGTTCCAGACTGAAATGAAACAACAAGCCAACAAAACGGTAGACACGGTTTGACATTTGCCTGCGCTGGTGCCAAGACTAAGAAGACGCCATGAAGAAATCATCACTTCTCCATTACAAGAAGTACCAACGTTCTTAGCAAGTCCTTGTTACCACCCCCCCACCCCCACCCCCACCCCCACCCACACCCCACCACCCCCCTTCCCCTTCCCTTTCCTCCTGACTTTTGGCACACCCTTCCTGCCACCTCTTCTCCTTCCTTTAACCTCCTTTTTGAAACAAATTGCAGCCTCTGCGCGCGCGCGCGCGCGCGCGCACACACACACACACACACACACACACACACACACACACACACACACACACACACACACACACACACACACACACGTACGCGCGCCCGCTGCAGGCCTGCATACACACACACACACACACACACACACACACACACACACACACACACACACACACACGTACGCGTGTCCGCACGCAGGCACACACACACACACACACACACACACACACACACACACACACACACACACACACACACACACACACACACTGGGGCAGAGAGAGATAGAAAGATTGACACACACACACACACGCGCGCGCGCGCGCGCGCGCGCGCGCGCGCCAAAGTTACTGCCTCTCTATCAGATGGAAGTTAACAGAATCGGAATAATCGTGTAACCTGTCAATACATAATCATATTTATAAACAACATAGACAGAGATTAAAAAAGAGAAGAAAAAAAAAAAACAGACGAGGTTTAAATACTCTGTGTCTGGTTCAGCTTCTTTCCCTGTCAAATCCACATTATCTTTCATAGGAACAAGATGATTGTTGTCTTAAAGGGACAGAGCTCAACACTGAATATCTGTCCGATTTACGTTCAGCGACTATTTCAGTCGCCATGTGCCAAAAATAGTAACGTGCATTGATTGGTCAGCAATGCCGGTGGCGTTTCACTCTCAGACACGAGGCCATTAGTTCACACGAAAAAAAATCGGTCTTTAGGTGCAGCGGTTAGCGTCGCGGATTTCCGGCCGGGAGAGCATGGGTTTCATTCTCATCCGAGAGAGTTTCTGGCAGAGTTCTTTTCGAGCCCGACAGGCTCTTACCCAGAGTTAAGTTTATTATGGGTTCAACTGGGAGGACTGGAAGCACGCAGTCGAGTTCCATCCACTTAACGGATGCGTCTCTGAGAGTATTGCTCAAATTTTCTGACCAACACTGCAAGTATCTGTATCTCTAGGGCCTGGTTGACGCCGGTTATATTATCAAAGTAAGAGCAGAGGACAGCCCTGCTTCCATGATGACTTTAGTTTTGATTTCCTCTCCACGTCTATGGCCTTGGTGAGTCTTCATCGAGGTCGCCGGTATCGGCGAATTCATGGGAATTGCTGTTGAATGACATGGTGGCGCTCCCCGAAGGATGGACTCTCTCACCCACGCTGACTCCACTACTCGTCACTTATGTGGGCAATGGGCGGCATAGTAGATGGTGTCCTGCGTATGCCGGCCGGATCAGAACAAGCTCCACTAAAACGCCGCCCAAAAGCATGTCAGCATTAGCGCAGTGTCTCCTCTGGTGAGGTGCCTCCTCAAGACATGATGTCAAACTGCTCCCTGTGGTTTGCCGGTGCCGGGGCTGCGGCAGGACAGCCAGGGTGTGGCTGTGGATGGGGAGTAGGCATGGACCTCGTGGGAGTAAAGTCACTAAGGAGGTACAGAAGATGAGACAGGAATACATCCCAAAATGAAAACCTCAAGTGAAAGAACCCACGAACACTGACGGAGATGTCCCTGGTATAACATGCTACAAAAACCTGCCGTGCTACAAACGCTGTAGTAGTGCTTACAACATCCGCTCTGAATGCTATAATACTGTTTGGCATGTACATTAGAAACACTATGTAGCAAGGAACTCTAGCCGACGCGCTTTCATCAGCGTCTGAGCGAACTACACTACTAGCCCGTGCTTTTCTGAACCAACTGTCCCCAGATGTTGTTTTCACCTCCCCCACTAATTAGGACAAGGTATATAGCCTCTTTCACGTCCGTGCATACAGACATTTTACACATCTTTTAAAGAAATCAGATTTTTTTTTTTTTTTGCTCGGAAAGAAAAATATGAATGATTCTACTCCAAATTAATCTCTCCAATTTGCTTGCGTTTTTTTTTTTTGCATTTTTTTTTTGTTTTTTTTGTTTTGTTTTTGTTTTTTTTTTTTTTTTTTTTTTTTTTTTTTTTTTTTTGTTTGTTTTTGTTTTGTTTTGTTTTTTTTCAAATACCTCCCTTTTCGTACACCATCATAGCTTCCTGTGATAATGTGTCCAGCGCGAATGGATAGTGTTTGTTGCTTTAAGGAAGAGTGATCTGCCTGGGCTTTGAGAAGTGATGCAATGGTATGCTGTGAAGACAGTCATCTTCGCAGGGTACGCCAAAGGCACAACAATATTATTTTCAAAGTGTGAGCTACTGAACAACCCTATCGATATTGACAGTTCTTTCTGCGTAAAGTGATTCTGGCGTGTAGCACCTGCAAGCTGTGGAATTCTATACAAAGAAATCTACTGCGGCGATGAAAACTGTATATAGCCACACACACACACACACACACACACACACACACACACACACACACACACATGCGCGCGCGTGCACCAGATATCTTCCTCTCTATCAGAAAAACAAGGTAGAAGAATCAGAGAAATGACGTAATCCAACATAGACAATCGCATTTATAACAAGCAGACGACGATTTAAAAAAAAAAAAAAAAAACGTAGACGAGGTTAAACGATCTCAGTCTGATTCAGTGTTTTTTGTTTCAAATTCATCCTCCATAAGAACAAGACAAATATTATCTGAAAGGGACAGAGGTCAAACTGGAGACCTCTCAGAA
>JADBJO010000566.1:417500-422500 GCA_016801955.1 Conus betulinus | reverse complement strand
GTAGCCGGTATCAGCTGTGTTTTCTGCTCTGTGTTTTTTTTTCCCACGGGCAGTTTATAAGTACCTGGATGCGGAGACATGGAACTAAACCCAGGGCTCCAAAATACTATGTCTCAGACACCGTTTGGGTTCGAATCTTCATCAATTCTTCGTGGTAATGAGGGCAATGTGTCGACCAGCAATCCATCGCAAAATGAAACTCTGACCTTTAATGAGGTTCTGTCATTTCTCGATGACCATAACTCTAAATTTGACACATGAAAAACGACATGAAAGACCTCAGAAACTGTGACTCTGTGCTGTCTAGGGAGGGAAAAGATCATTGTGATGACTGTGCTTCTCTTCGTCGGGAAAACGGCCTTGGAAAGAAATGCTGACCTGGAAAAGAGACTTCACGAAACAGAGAAGAAGACAGGCAACCTTGAATATGGGACTAAGCCACAGTTATTATCACGGACTCAAGAGCCCTGACAGTCAACCGTAAATGAATTATTCATGGACAAGCTGAAACTGGCCAAGGACATCCCCCTTGACAGATCTTATTGCAGCGTCTGAACGGTAAGCCACACTCCCCGGTGATCGGGCGCTGCACTTTCTTTAAGGACAGAGTGCAGAGTCTGAAAGCCAGGGGGAAGATGAAGGAATCTTCATTGGGGAAATTTTCTCTTGGAGGGTGAGGGAAGTCAGGCGGAGGTTAATATCTCTCTCACCAAAATTTGAGTGTGTGTGTGTGTGTGTGTGTGTGGGGGGGGGGGGGGGGGGGGGCGGGGAGGGGTTAACGCGTGTCAATGATCTTTTACCATCTAAAAAGTTTTCAATGAACGAGGAAGGGAACTTAAAGGGAGTGGAAATTGGAAAGTGGCCGCTCTTCTTGAAGGTATGTTTTTTTTTTTCCCGGTGACAAAATGTCATGTGTGTGCCGGAATGAACGGCACTCCAAGAAACACGACTTCGGTTGTCAATACAGTGAGCAGGCCTACCGATGCCACTGCACGGATGCATGCGTGTGAATCCCGTGAGTGTGACAGTGGCGGTGGCAGTCGGCTCCGTGCACAAGGATAGAGTGAAGGCTGTGTTGAGCGTGAAAAAACGGCAAGTGAGAACAACATGACGGCACGCTCTTTAACGTTTGAAAATGTTCTGTTTAAGATGTTGGAATGGAATGTTGCTGGTTTACTCCCAAAGTTGGCAAAGATGTCATTGTATGCATCCGGTTTGGGTTTTTGTGTTGTTGTTGTTGTTGTTGTTTTTCAGTTTAGTTTTTTTTCCCCGAAAGTGCAATTTACAAAACAGGGTCGTTCTTCGGATGGTGGTGTGTGTCTAGTTAAAAAGGCAAATGCTTTTTATATTCGATATATATTGATGTCCATCACATGGACATGGTTTTCTCTATGACTAAACATATGTTAGGCTCTCTTAAAGATATTTTGTATGCTTGTGTTTATGTACGTCCTGAAGATTCACAGTTTTATTCTTGTCTTGATCTTGACAATGGCATTAATTTATTGGACTAAAATTTTGGTTATGTATAGCCTCGTCTGGTTATTCGAATGGTACCATCTGCTGATCTAAACTCTGCCATTTAGCGAGCAAAGGTATTATTCGTTCATAATGCAAAAGTAAACCTTTCTTATATGAACCAAAAAAATCTCAGGATAAAATCATGAATACTTACGGAAAACGTTTGTTGAATTACAGTACCACTTTAAACTGTCCACCTACACATACACCTCTGCGTAAAGAAAAAGGAATTCCGCGAGGCTCTGTTTGATTACTTTGTCTTCGCTTTTAAGAATTAGAGACAATTTCAAGAGAATGGACACAAACTTCCACTCATGTGAAAGTGTGTTGGAAGCAATATTTCTGTTGATTGTTGGTTTCAACTCTTTCGAGGACTCCTGGAGACAGAAATTCAGGGGGAGGAAGTAGATCAGGTTGGGGCTTCAAATGAATATGTAACAAACCAGTAAAAGAGGAGATGTTGTCCGTGTAATCAGGAGATAAATACAACAAAAATCTGGTGGCCTAGATGGAATAATCGGAGAACTGCTAAAAGTTGCAAACAGCCAAATCTTGGATCTTTTTGTCCTATCTTTTGGAGTCTAGTTCCAAAACAGTGCTCCTCCTGAAAGATGGACGGAAGCAGTCATGTTTCTAATATACACCATAGCTGATGTCAGTCATCTGAATAATGATAAGGGCATTATTACCGCCACAAAAAAAGCGTACTAAGATTGATTTGATTTGCCCTTTCTGCAGAAAAGGAGGTGAAGATGAGATGCATTTTGATTGGACTTGTCATGTGTTGTTTGATTTAATAACAGGGTATATGTCACTGAAATATCAGAAGAATCCTGACCACTTTTGATTAAGCACGCTTCTCCTTTCCAGAAAGGGAGAATTATGAGAAACTTTTCAATGTATTTACATTATGAATTTCAGCTGCGTTATATAATGATTTACGTATTCTTCCTAATCTGCAGTTTTGTAAATATCATTGGGCACTGGATTTTTTCAGTAGTTTGTAACCCTTTCATGAGGGACGATGGTCTTACAGAGTACAGTATAATCTCTCTCTCTCTCTCTCTCTCTCCTCTCTCTCTCTCTCTCTCTCTCTCTCTCTCTCTCTCTCTCTCTCTCATAAGGGGCAATGACCTTTAGGTAAGTAAACCATCTGAGTTCTGCGCTCTCTCTCAGGTTTCCCAGGACAGCGTTTCACTAAGGCGTTGGATGGATGTCTGTACCAGGAAGTGTCAGTAATCGTGTAGAACTGTGGGCGTCTGGAATGTTTTCCTGAAAATGACGAGAGTCCGTGAGAAACAAAAGGCCAGAGAGAGGAGGAAGAGAGAGGGGATTTTGTGAGGGATATAGGGTAGGCACAGAGAGAGAGAGAGAGAGAGAGAGAGAGAGAGAGAGGAGGGAGAGAGGAAGGAGGGAAGGACGAAAGGGAGACAGAGATATAGACAGAGAGAGAAAGAGAGGGTGGGGTGGGAGAGAGAGAGAGAGAGAGAGAGAGAGAGAGAGAGAGAGAGAGAGAGTTGGACGAGGGAGAGAAAGAGAGAGAGAGGGGAGAGGGGAGGGGGGGTTAAGAGAGGAAAGGGAAGAGAAGAGAGACAGGGAAGGAGGAGGCAGGAAAGTGGAAAGAGAGGGAGACGGAGACACACAAACGGACAGAAGAGCGACAGACGTATGGTCGGACAGACAGACAGATAGACAGAGACCATAGATACGAATACGAATGTTTTCCTTCGGATGAAAGATGTACGCTAGCAGCTTCTTTACACACCATATTCTCATTAAGAAATGCAAGAAACAAACGAATAACTTGGAAGAGGCACCTCTCTTTCCCGCATACTCTTCCCTTTTACAAAGAGAGAAAGAGAGAGAGAGAGAGAGAGAGAGAGAGACGGAGAGAGACAGAGTCAGAGAGAGAGAGAGAGAGAGTTTTGTGTGTCACCGCACCCACCCATCCTTCGTATACACACACACACGCGTGCGCGCACTGAGATAGTATCGCTAAGGTCGAAGTTTTTTTCAAAATAAGGTGTCGCATTACCCATTGGGAGTAGACGATACTTCTTTGGTCAAACGTGTACACCAGACTGAAGCAAATGGTCAGCGTCAGTCATCCTTGACAACACGTTTTCTGCTGTGGACAAATTTCGGAATACGAACGGAATGAATGTTTGTCGCTGGAGATGGACATCGTTTTGGCCACGGTGCAGGGGCGAGGTCTGCAAAATTTGTCGCTAGCGACAGTCTTGGCCAGCAACAATTTGGGACGTCAGCAGCCTCCTCTCTTCCTTCCGCCCCCCCCCCCCCCCCCCCCCACCCCCCACCTGGATCACACACACACACACACAACACACACACACACACACACACACACACACACACACACACACACACACACACATCCATCCCAAGCTCCTTCTGCTCTCACTCACCTCCTTCCACCAACATTCTCAAACCTAGATTTATGATTATTTGATTGGCCTGAACCCCACCATAACTGTCCATACACATGTGCGTAGCCATTCACCTCTATCTCTCTCTTTGTCTGGCTGACTGTCTGCCTCTCTCTCTCTCTCTCTCTCTCTCTCTCTCTCTCTCTCTCTTTCTTTCTTTTTTTTCACACACACACACACACACACACACACACACACACACACACACACACACACACACACACCCTCCCCCATCTTCCCTTCCCTGTGGCCCGATGTCCAATAAACCATTTGAATCTGATCCCCTCTCCCTTGCCCCCCCCCCCCCCCCCCCCCCCCCCCCCTCCCTTACCCCTGTTCCTCGCTTCCCACCCCCACCCCCATTCCCCTTCTCAATATCCAGATTCAATATCCTTAATCCAGCATCCCTAATCCAGCGTTCACTGTTCCATTACGTCTGAGAGACCAGAAGACACGCGACCTTCAGGAAGAATTAGCAGATCGCCGCTACCCATGACATCCCCTCCCTCAGGCCCGACACTCTAGACCTTCCACAGCCCGCTCATGTAGTCAGCCTTCCAGCAGTTCCGGTAACAGACCCCTTCCCCGTCTCCAGGGTCACTTCCTCATGTACGTCAGCGTCAAGAAAGCCCCCTCCCCTGCCCTATACTCCCCTACCCCCTCCCTACACGTACCTCCCACCCCCGTTCCATCTGCCGCGCTGGTCATGTCGTCATTGTCCGGCACTTAATAACCTGAGACTTACAATCTAGATCAGGTTACTTCCTGGCGTGGTACCTACTTAGCCGGAGCAGACAGTCTGTATAACGGGTAGGTGTGGTATTATCGTTTTGACAGTCTTGTCAGTCTGGTCTTTCCCAGTGTCATCCGGGTCTTTCCTGACGATAATAACTCCGTGTGAGAGCAGGAAGAAACGTTACCGTGTGGGCCGGCCATTAATATATCATTAGTGGTCAGGCTTTGTGGTTTTGGACACCCCCCCCCCCCCCCCCCCATCCAAAATTACATCCACGCCGTTTCAAATTTCCGTGT
>JADBJO010000566.1:405000-410000 GCA_016801955.1 Conus betulinus | reverse complement strand
TCAAAATCGCTTTCGCGGTTCAGGGGGTAGGTAATCCATACACGGCTTATTTCCCTTTCCGAAACGGCGATTGATTAACTGACATCAATTTAGTTACAAATTCGTTCATACAGAACATGCATTAGTTCAAGCGTGCAGGAAAGTGAAAAGACTGAACTGTACGCGCAAAGCAGAAGCGCGTGCGATTGTCAACAATCGGCTGAACATGGAAAAAAAAAAAAAAAAATTCTTAAAAATGTCTTATTGCATGTCTTATTGCACACGTCTTACCACTGCCACAAAGTTTTATTCTGTATTGATGTCGCAGTGACTTCAGTTTCTTCGTTTGAATGGTAGTATTCATGCAGAGTGCGCGCGCTTTTAAAGCAAGGTGAAAGGTCAGTTTATGCGAATGCCCCCAGTAGTGTGTTCTGGCCTGTGGCTGGCCCTTTCTGCGGAGTGTAGTATGTTCTGAGGTCTGTCGCGCAACACGGTAAATGTCTCCTATGTCAGAGGGCCGCCTGTGTACTGACAAAGTTGGATAGTGCTTCTTCCCCCTGAGGCTATACGTTCTTAGCCAGGACTGACGAGTCATTGTGGTGGGATGGGGTATTGTGTAGTCACTGTACAGCGTGTAGTATGACAGGTATCGTCTCATCAGTGGATAGCCTGCATGTATGATAGGTGTTGCACCGCATGGTATGACAGGTGTTGGGCCCACTCCTGATTCATTGCCAGTGCTGGGGCGCAACGGGGGACACGCCACGGTGTGGCTACGGACAGAAAGGCGGAATGAGCGGCTCAGGGGTAGTACCACTGACATGGCTAGAAAGATGAGACAGAAAAAAAAAAGAGACTTACTTCAAGCTGCTATATCCAGAAGATGGTAAAAAAAAAAAAGATGGAGAAAGAGACAGACAGACAGACAGACAGAGACAGAGACAGAAACAAAGACGGAGACAGAAACAGAGAGAGAGAGACAGACAGACAGACAGAGAGAAAAAGAGACAGACAGACAGACACACAGAGCAATCTGGCAGCTAATGTTCGTTTGACATAGTTTCATGGGAGTTATGGCTATGTGTGGAAAAAATTAAGGAGCTAATCAACTGAAACGTTACGATCGAGTGGTGGTTAGCGTAGCGGATTCCCGAGTGGGGAGGTTGTTGGTTCGAGTCTCATCACAGCCATTTATTTGTTGGTCGTGACTGTGGACGGGAGATGGAATGAGAGACGTGGGAGATAATGCCGCTTAAGTAGAACAGACAATGATAAAGCAAAATAAATAAGTAAACAGATAGATTAAATGATAATTAATACCTAGATAAATAATAAATAAATACATAAATGAATAAATAATGGAATGAACATAAAAATCTATAAATAACAAATTTTTAACAAGTATAATCAATTATTTTGAAAGAAAAACTCTACCGCTTCTTGTGGGGGCCTAGATAATTGAAAAGTAGAAAGACGACTTCTGTCTGTAGTCTACAGAACGTAACTGTAAAACCAGTATCCTTTTCTCTCTCTCTCTCTCTCTCTCTCTCTCTCTCTCTCAATTCTCTTATGACGTCAGATGGAGTACGTAAAAAATCTAGACGTGCATACGTAGATTACTCTGCGTCAGAGGGATATATAGAAAAAAGTTTATCCCTTTTATGTAAATGCTAGGATGTAAATCAGTGATGTTCATTTCATTCTAAGCTGTCCAGCGTTGTTCATGACCTTTATGAGATTTTTTCTATTATGATTTCTTTTTTCCCCCGGTTCGTGTGAGGCACACACACGCACGCATGCACACACACACACACACACACACACACACACACACACACACACACGCACGCACACACGCACACACACACACGCACTTACACGCACACACACACACACACACACACACACACACACACACACACACACACACACACAGACACACACGCACGCACGTACGCACGCACGCACGGAAGAAAAGATACATTGTTCATTCTTGCAGCGTTGGGTACATTGTGATGATGTTTTTTTTTTTTTTTTTTATTTATAATGTAAAACAAACGATAAATTATGCCTAAAAAATCATCTCTCTCTCTCTCTCTCTCTCTCTCTCTCTCTCTCTCTCTCTCTCTCTCTCTCTCTCTCTCTCTCTCTCTCTCTCTCTCTCTCTCTCTCCAGCTTTAAATCTGCACATTCTGTGTTTGATTATTTCATTATACCCATATGGTGCTGAAGATTGGTTAAGAAAATACAAACCATTTGAGGGAGAGAGAGAGAGAGAGAGAGGGGGGGGGGGGGAGAGAGGAGAGAGAGAGCGAGTGAGAGGAGTGAGTGAAACGGAATCCGGAACAGAAACGGGATTTTATTCAATAAAGGCCACAGCCCCATTTGAAATGCTGAACAATAATTGAACAAAGCGAAGTAAGCAGAGTCAGAACAGTTAGCAAATACCGACATGCTGACATTGTTCCCATAGATCAGTTGTGTGGTCATACAGACCAGCTGGCTTTTTCCAGATTCCGTTGTCAAATTTGCTCGTCTTTTGAAAACTTTGTACAGATATAGGCACAGGTTCTTCATAATATTCATCATTCTGGTTTGACAGGAGTAGAGGGAGAGACATGGAGCAGACATGGTTAGGCATAAAACTTGAAAAAAAACAAATTCTCTGCTCATTGAGAGAGACAGACACAGGCAGGCAGGCAGGCAGACAGACAGAGGAGGGGAGAGGAGAGGAGAAGTTCTTTATCAATGACTTCTAAGTGGGAAAGTATATGAGCGTGCGCGCGTCCTATATGGTTTGGGGGGGGGGGGGGGGGGTGTAGGGGGTGGAGGGAGGTAATCTCACAGGGAGGGAGGCAAGGGAGAGCAGCTACCATGCAGGGGGTTTTTTTTTTTTTTTTTTTAATTTTATAGAACCGAGATAACAATCATGAAGAATGCTAAACCATTATGGAATCTTACGGTAACCGTAGGATAAGAATTATTCCTAAAAATTCTTCACGCAAACCGTTGTAGTACTTGCCTCCTTTTATTAATTTTTTAAAATTATTATTATTATTATTATAATAATAATATTATTAAAGTTTCTTCTCTTAACGACAGTTCTGCTGACGCTAGGAATGCACCGGGTTTTGTTGTTGTTTGTTTGTTTGTTTTAAGTCACACACACAAAACCCAGCAAAAGAAAGATAGAAAAAGCACAGCAAACCACGCCTTCTGACTATGACCATCTGGATGATTGATCCAACATTATGAGAAAAAAAAAACTGCAATTAGTTCGACGGGAAGAGAGCGAACACCTGATAGTAGTGTCGAACACCTTAACTTCAGGCCTCTGATCAGTATAAAACTAAACATCTTTGAGGGATGCAGAGGTGATGATCTCACTGGAAGCAAAAGGGTATATTAGCGTCTAAAGATGATAATAGCTGTTTTCCTGATAATGGCTTTTTTCTCATGAAAACAGTTATCTTTGAGATCACAAGTATTTTCCCTGAGATCACAACAGTTTTTTTTTTTTTCGTTTTTTTCTTTTTTTTCCCCCGAAGGATTTTCTGTTTTCCTGACGATAGTGTTTTCTTTTTTTTTTTTTTTCCCCCCTGTTGGAATTTCTGCTGTTTTTTCCTGATGATAACGACTGTTTTCCTTTCTTCCCGTAGGATTTTCTGTTTTCCTGACGATAATGAATTTTCCTCTTTTTTCACGTAGGATTTTTGTTTTTTCTGACGATAAAAAATAACTCCTTTCCTTTTCTTCCCGTACAATTTTTTTTTCATTTTCCAGACGATGACTGTTTTCCTGTAGGATCACAATCATTTCCCCTTATTTTCCATTGTTTATGATAACTGTCGTTCGTGTTTTCCGTAGAAAAAAAGCATGTTTACGAGAGAAAAGCTCCGTGAACAGGGCCTAGAGTGATGATCGTCTTGACCAGGACAAGCGCTAATGGAGACGGCAAAATGGAGAGAATAGTCACGATCCCTGGGATGGTGGCTGTTATGAATTTGATTGGTTTCCTTAAGGACGACAACTGATTTTTTTTTTCCTCGAGAAAATAGGGAGAAGACAGTGGTGCCCCTTTGAGGTGACAGTGATAATAACTATTTCTCTTGTGAAAATAGTGGAGACACTTGTAGTCCTCACGGAAAACAAGGAAACCAGCTATTATCTTGATGGTTGTGATCCTTGAGGAGAATCATACCTTGGCCATTTTTCCTGGAGATTTTCGGCTATTGTAAAGACCGTTATCAGCTATTATTAATAGCTATGATCAGCTATTATCAACAGCTATGCACAGCTATTCTTAACAGCTATAATCAGCCATTGTTAACAGATATGATCAGCTATTATTAACACCTGTGATCAGCTATCTTTAACAGCTATGATCAGCTATTATTAACAGCTGTGATCAGCTATTATTAACAGCTATGATCGGCTATCTTAAACAGCTATGATCATCTGTTACTAACAGTCATGATCAGCTATTATTAACAGCTATAATCAGCTATTAATCAGCTATTATTAACAGCTATAATCAGCTATTATTAACAGCTATGATCACTATTATTAACAGCTATGATCACCTGTTATCAACAGCTATGATCGGCTATCATTAACGGCTATGATCAGCTATTATTAACAACTATGATCAGCTATTATCAACAGCTGTCATCAGCTATTATTAACAGCTATGATCAGCTATTATCAACAGCTATGATCGGCTATCATTAACGGCTATGATCAGCTATTATTAACAACTATGATCAGCTATTATCAACAGCTGTCATCAGCTATTATTAACAGCTATGATCGGTTATAATTAACAGCAATGATCAGCTGTTATTGACAGCTGCTATAGGTTTATGAAGCTAGTATGCCCCCAGCATATAGCAGACTTCTGTTAATCGTGTCTGTCTTGTGAAAGTCACAGACCCTTTCATTGGGCGATGAGATGAGTGATGGAAGGGAAGAGAGAAAGAGGTGATCACATATAACGGGAAGAGTGGGGAAAGGCTTCCTCT
>JADBJO010000566.1:387500-400000 GCA_016801955.1 Conus betulinus | reverse complement strand
GTTCAGTGTAGATCCGTTTGAATCCCACTTCATCTTTCACACAAAGAAAATGGACTTAATTAACGACTGTATGCCGATTTTTTTTTTTCTCTCTCTCTCCAAATTGTGTAGTTCCTATTTTCCCCAGAAAACCGCAGATAGAAACATTTCCCAGATTGGAACAAATTCTTCGTGGAGTGTTCACATTTGGGGCAAGGGGGAACGTGAAAACAGTCCAGAATACGTGAGAAGAACTAGGAGAAGGGCATCCCCAAGACTTTGGATTCCTCACTGCCAACAACAGAAACAGCGTGAGGGAGAGCACTGCCTCTACCTGCTTGTTCATGGCGAAGGGCAGTAACTGTCGCAGCCTTCCCCCTCCCCCCCTCCACCCTCACCCCCTGTTAAAAGTGGTCATGGGATTGACTTCGGCGTGACTCGACTTTTGTCAGATGTAGAAAGCATCTTCTTTTGTTTTCATGGTTTGTGTTTGTAAATGATCCTGGGAATTACGTTTTGATGATCTTTGCCTTGTGTTCCTCAAAGGCTGCTCTTTAAAATGGGATATGATTATCGTTTAAACATAGATGCAAAGAAAGATCAGCTAGCCATTTTCAAGCACCCAGCATTGAACATCAGAACATATTAATGTGAACAAGGTAAGGAATGGAGGATGATACTCTCTCTCTGTCTCTCTCTCCCTTCCTCCCTCACACACACACACACACACACACACACACAAACAGACCCACGCACTTCCCCCAAACCCATCCCAAACATACATACTTACATACATACACACACACAAGCCAAAAGAAGTGAACATGAATACACTCACAATGCCTTGCCATTCAGCACTCATGACAAACGTACTAATACACAAGGTGTAAGACATACATATACACTATCACAGAGACAGCCACACTAAGAGGCAGACAGACATACGGGTGAACAGAACAAGGCACAAGGAGAATCCTACACCATATTGTCAGAAAATCTGTACGGCACTCAAACTCTCTCCCTCACTCTCACATCAATAAACAGACCAACCAGGAGTAACAAGCTCTATGTATGTATTCTATATGTTGCTCTGTACCCTTACACAGTGAGCACAGATGGCACACAACTGGCATACATGATACCTACATGTCAGTAGGAACAAAAAATGCACACACATACACAGAGAAACATCAGAAGCTCTCCTCAGAATCAACTCTTTAATTGGAACATAACTGAAGATATAACGCATACATTATATATCAGATATGAATAATTTCTTTCAGACAAAAAAAAAAAAAAAATAACTCACACACATATTCAGAAAGACAGGAAACAACAACAAACTAAATAAAAGCCTCTATGGTTACAAATGCTACTGGAATGAAACCAATGCAAAAAGCGTAGAGAATTGAACAGAAGAACCACCACCATAACACATGCAGGTTAATATTACAGAGACAAGTTTTGGTTAATCAATCTTTTCAGTTCCCAGTGTAAATCACACTTGTCAAACATTACCATGGATACATGTCTCTGCCACATCATACAGTAGCCACCGGAAAAAAAAAAAAAAATAACAAACTTGTTCTTATCCTTTTTCCTTGTTAATAACAAAACAAGCCATGGTTTATATTTAACATGTATCGTGTCAGACAAGTACCTCCATGTCACATGACACTGGACATGTCACAAAGCCACTCTAACAGGACCCTTTCCAGTAAAAGTTCTCCACAAATGACCCTGACGGAGTTCATGCCTGAGTGAGCTGAAAGCACCATTAGTGCTTTGATTTATGTCGCAGCAGAATGCACACGAGGTTACAACGGAAAGTGAGGTACATTTCATGTGTTACGTGTAGGGGAGTGCGTCCCTGGCAAGGATCAACTGAAGAACAATGGGACTGAAGTTCAGAAAAGCAAGAGATATTCAGTGAGGATATATGACCAGCGTTTTCTTTCTGCAACATTTCATCGGTCCAATAAAAAAACAAAACATACTCCCACAGTCTTGACACAGTAACGGTAAAAAAAAAAAAAAAAAAAAAACCCTGAAATACATGAGTTTCATTTTTCCTTAACATCTTCCAGGATTTTTTGCGAGACAGAAATGCATTAATTTCTTGTTTCTTCAAAAAAAATGATTTAACAACAAAACCACATTGAAGTCATTATCATGAACAGGAAGGCTGTATGACAGGTCTAGATTATCACATCCATGCGCTCTCCTTGATTCTCTTCACGGAACAAAAATGTGCAAATGTGTGTATCCCATTAATTGTGCATAATATTTTACACTGGATATGGCATATATCTTATCATCCTGAGACAATGTCAACACACAAATCTTCATGCAGGAGTGCCAGTAAGGAAGAATCCCAAAGCAGAAACTAAACGATGACCATCCTTCCAATCCTGAAATTAGTTGTAGCCAACCTGACATTCCTGTAAATTATCAGGAATTCCAATGCATCCCTGAAAGTATTTGGGGGAAACTTATCAAGATGTAACTCTCACTCACTTCAGTATGCCCAAAAGTCTAACAGAAACAAGCAGTGAGCCTTTGACATAACTAGCCACCTCTGTTAATTGTTCACTAAAAAAAAAAAAAAATATAAAAAAAAAAATTTAAAAAAAAAAAAAAAACCACTTGCTGAGCCTAATAAAAAATAATTCCGATTCTAAGACAGTTTACCTTCATGACATGTTCGCTCTTCGTTTGATTTGCTCTGGTAAAAATCATGATAGTTGATCCCTCAAGCATAGCCTTGATGATTGCCACATGTTTTTACTTACACTGGATTGGTCATAGAGAAGTCAGTAACTTTCATTCCCACTGCAACCATGTTTTTTATTTGCACTGGACTGTTATAGAGAAGTCAACTATTTCTGTTTCCCACCAGAGCCTTGCTTCAGAGTCCAAACATATGGCAGAACCACAACAATGACATTGATATATTAGAACAACACAAAGTTTGTGCCACAGTCCATCATTCATACATTTCCTGCAATTTTGCCGATTCATGTCACAAACTGATTTGCAGACAACATTATTGCTATTGTTTAGTTGTGTACCTTTATTTCTCCTGTAACTTAACATCAGTGAAGCCAGGTTTTGAAACTTCTTTAAACTTCCTAAATAAAGAGTGTTTGGAAACACTCAGGTTTTTGGAGTTTCTTTTTTTTAAATAAAAACATTGTGGAAAATCACTGACTACTAATTTTCAGGTTATCTGTTGTCAAAAATCAAAGAAAATTGTAAAGTAAAGGGACATGATGACCAAACTTGCCTTTGCCCCAAAATCTTGCCAATCCAGAAGATGTCGTTACCATTCTTGCCAATGCAAAAACAAGCTGATCTCTGAATTCATTCCTACCTGAGATCTGCATCCCTGTTTTTATGTCATGTGGCAAGCAAACCTGTTATCTACATGGCCACCACAGCAGTACTGCTAACACAGAACACTGTATGGATTTGATTTTTGTTCCCCCATTGTAGGTCATGTTCCCATCTATGGGGGAGAACCTTCTTTTCCACACAAGCAAGGTCCCAGACATTTATCTCCCTTGCATCAAATGAAGTTGCTGTTTCGTGGTTTCAAACAGTTTCACCTTCAAGGTCCATGTTTCTATATGGCGTTTGTTATCACCCATCCCAAAAGACCTTTCTGGTCATCTTTTCTTAAATATGTATATTCACAAAGAACATACAAAAACTCACAATGCTTTAACAGTAGTGGTAATCTTATTTTTAAAAAAAAAAAAAAAACATAAATCTTTCCAAGACAAACTTGTCGCCACTGTGCAAAACAAAATGATAAAGATTATCACAAAATATCTTCCTTTTGAAATGTAGATGCTGCACAATGTTTGTTCGCAGTGCATACAGTACGGTGTTAAGTCATTTATCAAAGCAATTTTCTGCCGTTACCTGGAGAAGTAAGTGGCAAGAATTACATGTAAATGTGACTGGTGTTTAAAATTTACCAGCAAGAAAATGCTTTCTTCTTTGAGTCCTACTTACTTCTTCTTCTGAATGTTTAAACGACATAGCCCTTCCTTGGTGACAATTTTTCCACATGCATGTCGTGTTCCAATTGGATTTCCACAAACTTCAGAACTGTAATGATTTCTGTTCTGTCCACATAGCCCTTCTTTGGAGACAGTTTTTCCACATGCATGTCATGTGCCAATCGGATTTCCATGAACTTCAGAATTGTGATGATTTCTGTTCTGTCCATTCTTGACTCTTTAACTTTTGTTTACACACTGCATCTGCAGGTTACAATCTATCAACAGACAAATCTTTTGATGTTTGTTGGAGATGTCTACTCTCTGCCTGACCTTCTATATCATCTCCTACAAACCCACAGTGACACACATACACACACATACTCACCGAGGCCTGAGATCTTAAATTTCTGTTAGTCCCCATACCACAACTACAGAAGACCTTGAATCATTTCCAGTCATTTTCAATGCTGTAACATAATTCTACCTTCACAAGATAAACAAGAAAAACAACCAAAAAAAAAAATGCTAACATGCTTATTAAAAAAAAAAAAAAAAAAAAAAAAGACTTAAAAAAAAACCTGCCAAACATTTTCTCCAGGTAAGCGTAAACAGTAGATAGACATGATTCATACACTTGATTTATGCTCACTGTTTTCCTCACATCAACCAATGACAATCATTGAGAGGTTTTATACAAAAACAACGCCCATTCTTTCACTGCTTACAATTCAAACAGACACGTAACAAACCAGACCACATTTTCAAACATACTGAGCAGGAAATTACAGCTGAACGAGGACAAAATCTGCATGAATATGATCTGTAAAATTATGAATGGCCAGCATGTTCTGAAATGCAAATACTGTTTAAAGCAACAAACATATGGTGGAAAGCAGTGTCCAAAGTACCAAGGTACCAAGGTCCAGTGTCCAAAGTACCAAGGTTCAAATCCACCTATAAGCTACTCATTTATCGATGTCAATAATCATAACAATTATCTATTAAAATAAAAAAAAAAATAATATATCCTTGTGGATCAAACAAGCAGATTTTCTACAACATAATTTACATGAGCCAAGCTAAATTGTTGATTTAAGCTATGCACACTTACCTATGAATTCCAAATGCTAAGAAAGACAATATATAGCAAATAATGCTTTCAATGTGGTCAGTAATTTGTAGATTCTTTGTGTTGTACTAACAGTGACAAAAGAATATTTACCTATATGGAAAAAATTATCAACTACTATCACAATAAAACTCTTAAAATTTGATAGCCCTTAAGTCCTATCCCTATAATTTACACCAACACAATGCCCCCCCCCCCCCCCCCCCCCCCCCAAAAAAAAAAAAAAAAAAAAAGAAAACAAATGTTTACAAACTATCTGAGTTCTTTTTCTTCCATTGCTTTGTAACCACAAAATGTAACAGATACTCTGCATGCACTTCTCTATCTCCCACCTCCTAAAAGAGAAATTACAGAACACTGAAATGTCAGTGTTCTTTTTCCTACTGAAAGCGTTTCTTCCCAAACGAATGGCGTAATGATAAACACAGGGGAAAAAAAAAAAAAAAACTTGAAAGACATGTCCACAAAAAAAAGCGGTTACTTAGTTTTAAATCTACAAACACAACATGAACAGTTGGTCGTGAGAAAAATAAAAAGAAAGAAAAAAAAAGAAAGAAAAAGCAGAAACATCAACAAGTCAGCAATCAAACTTTATGGACAGGAGAGAAGAGAGACAACTCTGCGCCTACAGAGCGGTGCTGAATTACAGGAAGATCATGGGCTCAATGAACTATGGAGTGACAGGGATCACTTGGTGGCTGCTTCTTTGCGGCGCAGCACCAGGGGTCCCACGTTGTCGTTGGTCTCCTCGTTGTGCTTGTTGTGGGCCCCGTCACACAGGGGAAACTGAAACACACCAACAATCATCATGCTTGTCAGCGGCACGAAGACAAACCCCCAACACATGGAAAATCTCAATCATGACAGGCAGACTAACAGGCTTGTCAACTCTCTGAATTGCTCTTGAGAGAGAGGGAGGGAGGGAGGGAGGCAGAGAGAGAGAGAGAGAGAGAGACTGAGAGAAAGACTGAGAGAGATAATAATACTTATCACCCAGCCGATAGTAACAAGCTAGATCAGGGCAGGCACCTTGTCGAAGTAAACTGTCATGTTAGACTCTCTCTCTCTCTCTCTCTCTCTCTCATACACACACACACACACACACACACACACACACATTAAAACGGCTTTTCTAAAAACATCCTGGTAATCCTAGATCAACTGAAAAATGTTGATCTCATTCTGAAAATCAAAATCACATCAAGTGGGTCATCTCTGAATAAGATTTTCATGGAGACTGCTTTACTGTGTGTATGACTGACATCATGCATGACGTAAGTCCCAACTATAAGAGAACATGTTTTAGAGTGAGTAATACATCCCATGGAACGCATCACAGAGCTTGTCCATCTGAGTGCGTGTAAACGCAGTGACCTGTGTGCAAACAGCACAAGACTGATTCTTCTTTTCGGTCACCAGTAAACCCATGGTATAAAATTCTTTCAGGTTTGAATGGACTCAGAAGACCCAGAGTCTTGCATCCATCCCCAAATTCCATTCCTCTTGCCAGAGGTCTTTGACAGTAGTCTGAACTTTGGATTCAGAGGAGGGATAGAAAATCTGCTCAACACTTTATTTGTGGCAAGTTTATCTCTGGAAAGCTGATCTACCCACTTCCATTCCTCCTGTGCCAACGTAACCAGAGACCGAAGCAAAAACTGCAATGCATCCATTTGATTTTAAAGATGTGTACAGTTCAAACAATTTCAGCAGCAGAGGGGTGCTTGAGGTTATGGCCAACAATGGTGTAATTTCCTGAAAACTGGTGTATTTAGGAAACTTCTGGCTTTTGGTTGTTTCTTAAACTGAAAACAGTCCATAGATGACTTGCATTTGAACATGTTTACAGTAACTTCAAAAGCACAACAGTCTTAAAATGATAGTGGAAATATAAACAAGATAAAAAAAAAAAAAAAAAAAAAAAGGTCAATGACTTGCACACATTAAATGTGAATGAATTACAAAAATTCTCTGGGTCATGGAAAGCATTTCATGTGTGTGCATGTGCATGTGCATGCATGTGTGTGTGTGTATAGCTTTGTATCTGTCTCTGAGTGCAAAACAAGTACACAACACTTCATGTGTATACATAGATATGATATATCATTGGATACTAGAACCAAGTGCCAAACAGTTGCAGCAGGAAGACTAACAACCAGGGCAAAGTCAGGAGAGGGTGGTGGCAAGAAAAAGGGGGCAGAACAGAGGAGGATGGAATGGGACATGACAGGAGAGAGAGGAACAGTTGAGGAAGAAGAATGCCGGTGGAGGAGAGCAAAAGGAAAAGGAGAAAGAAGGGAAGAAATTATTAAACAGCAACTGAAATAACAGCAACTGAAATAAACAGCAACTGAAATTAAAGTGTTGAACAGCAGAGTTCCTGAACAGCACAGTTCCAGGTCCAATTTGAAAAAAAAAAAAAAGAAAAGTTGTTGGCAATTAATGATTCATTTCAAATTAAGACCACACACACACACACACACACACACACACTAAAACCTAAGAAAACTTTCCCTAATTCATTTCAAGCATGGCAAAATCAATATTCTATCAAAGTGTCTGATGTGCAGAACACTCAAGTGGTTAGCACATTAAACTTTCCGCCTCAGGATCACAGGTTACAATGCCCAACACGGCCCTGGGGGTTGGGGTGAAGTGTGGAGCTGGATATTTCTGATCTCCTAGGTCAAAACCCATGCAGATCCACGAATGACTGAACACCCTTCTGATGTATACGTATAGACATATTCTGGTGTGAATGCTAGACTGGATTGTACCACAGGCATATATATATACGGGTAAAGAAACGCCAGAGAGCAAGCCACAGTCTTCTTCCTACAGACGCGTGCTGCTATAAAATTGCAGCCCTTTGCTTGCTGTACTGCATACAACCCACGATACAAACACCAAGACAAAGTATGTTCAAGAAAGCAAAACCATGCAGTATACAAAGAGGGGATTACCAGTTGGGTATGTCTCGCAATGGCGTCATGGATTCACGATGTCTACATGATAGTCATTTGATACTGCATGCACTATTTGGCTTTGCTGTCAAAATCAGAGACCGATCCAGAGGAGAGAAACAATCAGAATGTAAAATGGACCTTAGAGACTACTAAACCTGAGAAGCTGACAATATCTCAAATGACAAAGGGCCTCCTTCGTAACTGGTATGAACATCAACAACCGAGAGAAAAACAAGGCTTTTGAGAAGAGACAATTCCTGTTGTCAATAATAACAATAATGATGATATCAATATTAATAATAACATTAATTATAATAACAATTATATTAATGATGAATAAACAGATAAATAAAAAAACTGAAACTAATAACATTTTTTTTGTGCTGGGCATAAAAAAAACAAACTAAATTTAAGGAATTAGATTATCATTCTGTATTAAAAGAAAAAGCATTGAATATTATTGTACTGACTGTAAAGGTAAGTACATATATATATATATATATATATATATTACCTTTACAGTCAGTACAATATATTCAATGCTTTTTGTTTTAATACAGAATGATAATTATTTATGATATATATATATATATATATATATATATATATATATATATATATATATATACATATATGATAAGACTTGAACTGGGCTGCATTCTAACATTTTTCATAAATTTTCGCCCTGTTGTTTTTCCACTTCATCAGACAATTGCAATCACAAACTAAAAAGGCATAAATAATATCTAGGCTTTGTCCACTGAAAACAATTCACTAAGGTAAAAACTAGGAACACACAAAAAGCATGCAAAAAGCCTGGTACACACACACACACACACACACACATACACACACACACACAATTATGTACAGCTAAAACCACCCTTGCTGTTTCGTGTCCTGCTGTGAGTGAATTCACTGCACAACTCAAGTCAAACATACACTTGGATTCTGCCACCCATGAACTCAATGCACTATTCATAAACAAAAGTAATAAAATCTTTTATAAATAAAATAAATCTAAATGGACTTTGAGTACAAAACAGATTACCTGTGTATACAAACATGATAAAGCAAGAGACCTAGGGTTGGGGGGAGGGGGAAAAAAATGAGAGAGAGAGAGACAAACAGACTGACAGACAGACAGAGGGACAGGAGAGAAGAGAGAGAGAGAGAGAGAGAGAGAGAGAGAGAGAGAGAGAGAGAGGGGGGAGAGAGAGAGGGCAGAGAGAGACAGAATTGGAGAGTGAGCAAGCCAGAGAGAGAGAGAGAGAGAGAGAGAGGGGAAGGGGGGAAAAGAGGCATGAAATTAGTGGGATAAAGGGGGAGGAGGGTGGGGGCGATAGAAAAGTAGGGGGGAGAAAAGGAAAGGCAGGAGGGATAGCGTGGGGGGAGATAGAGAGAGAAAGGGAAAATGGGAGACTGAAAAATAGTGTGGTGAGTGGAGTATGGTATGATGGTGGCGTGTGTTCCTAGTTTTTACCTTAGTGAATTGTTTTACCTTAGTGACTTGTTTTCAATGGTCAAAGCCTGGATATCGTTTATACCTTTTTAGTTTGTGATTGCCATTGTCTGATGAAGCCGAAAAAAAAAAGGGCGAAAATGTATGAAAAATAAATGTTCGAATGCAGCCCAGTTCAAGTCTGCTAACTATTGTGAGCACCCATCTGCTGGAACGGATTCCTTGGTGGGAGCAGTGCCTGAAAACTACGGAAATCTGAATCAATCAAAATATACATTTGGGGGATATATCTAAAATACAAATGTATAAATTAAGATACATCTAATTGTTCACCATGAGTCTACTGATAGAGAAAATTCAAATCTGTTAGCAGCGCAATGCATGGTACACACTGAGTAGATCATTTCTCAGCATACTAGACATCCTTGCTGAAACTGACAGTGTTGAAAACCCAAAACCCACTCATGACCCAATATAAAACGACACATCACGCATCAACAGCAGCAATGACCCTTTCATGTTTATGCATCATGATGTGCTGATAGCTATACCCCACATCAGCAACATTCCATGGGACATGACTGGGCACATAAAAATTCACAGCATGTGCACTAAGAGGGAGGGCGCTGCACATATGCGTGACTTTAAACATTCTGTTTTTGCCCATTGCTACACTTGCCCAACTCCTTTCAGCTGAAACATTTCAATAGAAGATCCCTTACAGAGCCTTTTTCGGTAGCCAACTTTACTTTCCCCCTGATCATTAACAGGGAAATAGAAGCTACTGATTTTAACATCAGAGCTGTATAAATTTGTTACAATTATTATAGGGGAAAAAGTACACACATACTTATATCCTGCCGATACATTATATATTATGTAAGTACAACAAATGTTAAAAGATATGTTACAAGACTCTTCAGGTCTGTTAGCTTCATACAACTGTTGTCCCCCCCCCCCCCCCCCCCCATCTCCCCTTCTCTCCCCCACCCCCCACCCCCACCCACCCCCAACTCATCAAGATGTGAAGATGAAGAGCAGGATGAATTAAGAACCAGTTTCTTTCATCTGCTCTGGCTGTCTGTCCATTTATTCGACCTTTCCAAATTATGCATATTATTTCATTAATTTTGCCCCCATGCATCAAAAAACAGTGATGTCCTTACAGTGGAGGGAGGATCCCTCAGCATGCTCACTTTTCAGAGACCACATGTGATTGAAATGCGTTCAGCCCTTGTCACAATCTTCAGACAAACCAGAAAAAACTCCTAGTCAAAACTGAACACCTCTTTTTTTTTTTTTCTTTTTGCTGTCCCCAACCTCTGCACCACCTCAGAGGCAGTGCAGCCACGCCGCTCATTCCAACACCCCACAGCCCGGTCGGCCCTGCAGCAGCCCCGGCACCGGCAATCAACAGAGAACAGTCAATGTCAAGTCGTCAAGAGGCAACCCACCAGAGGAGACACTGCACTGCTGCCGAGTCACTTTGGAGGTGTTCAGTGGCGCCTGTTCTGATGTAACATACGCAGGAACCACCTACTAAGCCCCCTGCTGATGACAATGATTGTTTAGTCGCGGAGCCGGCGTGAGTAAGCTCTCCCTCCGGAGGGCGCCACCATGTCCATCCAACGACAGCCCCCATGGACTCGCCGATACTACTGACCTCGACGGAACCAAACCATGGCCACACACATGGAGAGGACATCGAAACTGAGGTCACCATGAGTGCAGAGCAAGAAGTGCCACAGAATTTGAGACTTTTCTTTTAAATGCTGATCGATGAGAATGAGGATGATTAAGATGATGCTGTGGATTTCCATTTGGGTCTGAGACTACATGACAGGGCTGTACTCTACGTTTCTTTTCATAATATATCCCAGCGTCAACCAGGCCCAGAAGATACAGGCACCTGCAGTGTTGATCAGGAAATTTGAGCAACACTCTCAGAAACACATCCACTGAGTGGATGAAACTCGCCTGTGTGGTCCCAGTCTTCCCAACTGAATCTGCAGCAAACTTACCTCTGGGTAGGAACCAGTCAGGGCAGAACAACCCACATGACTCTGATTGAATTCGAACCCACCACCTTCCAGCCAGCCAGGAGTCCGTGACGCTAACTACTTCGCCACAGCAGCTGGTAAAACTGAACACCTCTAATGTTCTGTGACAAAATGTTGCCTTCAAAAGGGATACGTTCCGTACGAAATTTCTAATACAGTCGCTCATTCTTATTGTCAAGCATCGTGCAAATATAACAATGTGCACACACTGAGTCGCGCAAACGACATATTCCTAGAGGGGATCATGGCCAGCACCAAACGTTCCTTGTTGCCCTGTGAAATTGGACCGTACCCCACACATCAGACTGTGGTGGTTAAATGAGAAACAAAAAGTACTCAGCATGCATCAGGAAGAGGGAATGAGGGCTCACATCTAACCTTTCTCCTTGCCCACAGAACTGCTGTGCAGTAGGGCAGAGTGAGACAGACAGACAGACAGACAGACAGACAGACAGACAGAGAGAGATAGCGACAGAGAGAGAGACAGAGGTAGAGAGAGAGAGAGAGAGAGAGAGAGAGAGAAAGACAGCAGACAGACGGACGGACAGGCAGAGACAGAGATAAAGGCAGAGAGAACACACAATGCTGTTCATACCAGCCATGACACCCCTACGACGACTATGACTTACCTGCCATGAGGTGATCTGAACAAAGGAATGTGACCCCTCACCTTCTTGGACCTCCAGCAGCGGCAGTAGCTGATCTTGTCGCCCAGGTCCTCAATGTCCCCATGTTGACCACCTTGGAGCTCTCCTTCTGCACCTTCATGTTCACCGGGGTGTCCTTGGCTTGGGCGGCGGCTTGAAGGCCAGCACCGTCACATACACGATGATGGACACAGTTCCCACAAACGGCACCAGAGACAACCATTCTTGGCCTGGGTTCAAAACGAAG
>JADBJO010000566.1:380000-382500 GCA_016801955.1 Conus betulinus | reverse complement strand
AGACAGGTTGATAAATACTTGATAAATCCGTAGAAGACAGAGACAGATCAATCGATTGAGAGACAGACAGACAGACAGACAGAGACAGGGACAGACAGACGGACAGATAGATAGATCGATAGGCAGAGAGACAGATAGATAGATAAAACAGTAGTACACACACACACACACACACACACACACACACACACACACACACACATATATATATATATATATATATATATTAAAGAAATCATAAGACCCAGGCCACTGCAATTCCAACATTTATTTCCATGCGAATATACATATATATATATAATTCACCCACTCAAGCACATACTGTCAGTTAGGCAGAATCATCTACCACTGCAGATATCAAGGCTTATCACCCCACTATTTCTACAATCTGAGACATAAGAGCAAGCTTTGTTTATAATTCAATATTTCTTGCAGTCATTGCAACACCTAGCTGCTCTGTAAGTTGCTGGAATGGTGCTCGGTACTTATCCTTGGAATTTATTGTTTTATTGTAATTTAGTCCCTTGTGGATTCATTCCAAGACCTGGCCCTCAGCACTTGTGTCTTAAGAGGTTATCTTTTTATATTTTCTACTTTTCACAAGAAAATGTAGTTTGTTTTGCTCTTTCATGATTTTTTTTTTGCTTCTTAGGTGGCACCTTTGGTTAGTTTTTTTGAAAACTCAACAAACATACTATGGTATTGCACACCAGCCTTTTTTCTGGTATAGCATTCTTCTTAAAACCGAAAAGGCAGAGGAGTCAAATTACCACTTTCCGCGGTCACTGAGGAGAAACAATCAGGTTTCGAAATATCGGTATCTGACCAGGAGTTATATGTTAGTGAGAGCTTCCTCCCCATTGGAGATGGTCTCCCGTTTTGGAGACTATAAGCTTGCTGAAGGTTCATTTTGAGAAGCATTTATTATTCCCCCATTCACCCACTCACTGTCAGTTAGGCAGAATCATCTACCACTGCAGATACCAAGGCTTATCACCCCACTATTTCTACAATCTGAGACATAAGAGCAAGCTTTGTTTATAATTCAATATTTCTTGCAGTCATTGCAACACCCCAGCTGCTCTGTAAGTTGCTGGAATGGTGCTCGGTACTTATCCTTGGAATTTATTGTTTTATTATATATATATACGTGTGTATATATACGTGTGTGTGTGTGTGTTTCTGAAATCATTGTTACCAAACATTTGAATTAGGTCTTACTGCTGTCAGTTATCGTGTTCATTATATGTTTTATCAGCCAGGAGGTGAAGAGAGTCGACAGACTGTGGCAGCCGGCTCGATGTTAAGTGTCGGTCAAAGTCCCAAGCCAGCCTGTCAGTGTGTGAGCGTCGCTAACAGCACACCGCAAAGAAACCGCCCCCCGATGGTTTAGGTCACTGACCATCGACAACAGCTGCTCAAGGATGACACCAACAAAGAAGCGATCGATGATGCTACGTCGCAGCGGCGTCCTGTGATGATCATCATCAGCTCGTCAAAGATCTGATCACGACTATAACGGTGTGACTTTTGATCAATCCACATGACCTTGAGCCTAAAGTAAGATGGCGGCAGCTGAAAGGCCGTCAGAAGTATACTGTACGGGCGGAGTGATTCGTTTCGACATTTCTTTCGATGTTTTGTTGGGAATCTAAACACTTGCCCACATCTGCCACAGCAAGGGAAAGGTGCTAATAAACCCGATTTTGAGTATTTACAAAACTTTATAAAATCAAGATTTTCTTCTTTTTTTTTTTTTTTTTTTTTTTTTGGGGGGGGGGGGGGGGTAAAGGGGGGGGTTTTTTACTGAACTGAGGTAAGGGTAAGGGTTACTGTCATTCGTTAGGGTCCGTTTAGATAACGGTAAGGGTTAAGGGTTACGATAGGGTTAGCATCAGGGCTAAGGAGATGTTCAGAAGGTAAAAAATTTCATAGAATGTGCATTGACTGGCTTTAACTATTCGTGTCTTATACAGTCCAAGGTTAAGCTGAAGCTCAGAAGATAGAAATTTCATAGAAAGTTCATTGACTGGCTTTGATAACTTGTGCCTTGTATATTGTCGTCGACAGGAGAAGTTTCCTAGAATGTTCGTTGATTGGCCTTGATAATTTGTGCCTTACATATTCTCCACAGGGAAAATTTCACAAAAAAATGTTCATTGATTGGCCTTGATAATTTGGCCTTACATATTCTCCATAGGGAAAATTTCACAAAAATGTTCATTGATAGATAATTTGTGCCTTACATATTCCCCAGAAATATAAAAACGTTCATTGATTGGCCTTGATAATTTGTGCCTTATGCACTCTCGGCAGGAAAATGGGCACTCACTCTGCAACACTCAGAGAAGCCTGGAGATGACTGGTGCCGCGTGCACCATTGCCTTGCCCCACTGTTCTCATGGGCTTAAGAACCAAGGATCTAGTGCGTGACTCCTCCTCGCGAGCAAAAGAGAAGGCAGTTGGATAAGAGAGGGGAGAGGACTAAGCAATTGCTGTC
>JADBJO010000566.1:357500-362500 GCA_016801955.1 Conus betulinus | reverse complement strand
ACACACACACACACACACACACACACATACGTGCACATACGCTATCTCTCTCTCACACACACACACATACGCGCGCGCGCGCATGCAGAGACACACGCGCGCGCGCGCTCTCACACACACACACACACACGTTCACAGAGAGAGAGAGAGAGAGAGAGAGAGAGAGAGAGAGAGAGAGAGAGAGAGAGAGAGAGAGAGAGAGAGAGAAAGCAGACGTGCAAATCAAAGTCATAGCATGTATGGATTTAAACGGGGATAAGTGAAACATTTTCAACAGAGAGCTATAATAATATCAGGGAAAACAAACCCCTGCCACACCCGGATCCTTTCATGTGTAACCGTCTTCAATTTGACGCCATTCTTTCTGGTGTTTGAAGAAAATGGACGGTATCTTAAACAAACCATAACCTGAATTTTCTCTCTTATTCTCAGTCAAGGCAAATGGTCAGCCTAGCACATGAATTTAAACCAGTAAAACCCACTCATTCGTATTTAATGGTTTGGTCTAATGGTCAATCTTTTGTCTTCCCGGAGTTCGACCATTTCTACTACGTTAAATTGTTCCAGGCTGTTCCGATCAAACTAGCAGATAAGTTCCACTGTTTCGTTCATGTTGTGCTAGTTTCGACTGTATTTGTGAATAAAGTGGAGGGTTCCACAATTTCAACCGTTAATTTCCGGGCG
This sequence comes from Conus betulinus, assembly GCA_016801955.1. Lineage (NCBI taxonomy): Eukaryota > Metazoa > Mollusca > Gastropoda > Neogastropoda > Conidae > Conus > Conus betulinus. Next base: position 361,816 of record JADBJO010000566.1, on the reverse strand, counting down.
TTTATATATGTATATATATATATATATATATATATATATATATATATATATAATTGTGTGTGTGTGTGTGTATGTGTGAGCGTGTGTGTGGAAGTGTGTGTGTGCGTGTGTGTGGAAGTGTGTGTGTGTGCGTGCGTGCGTGCGTGCGTGCAGGCGTGCGTGCGTGCGGGCGTGTGCGTGTGTGTGTGTGTGTGTGTGTGTGTGTGTGTGTGTGTGTGTGTGTGTGTGTGTGTGTGTGTGTGAGAGAGAGAGAGAGAGAGAGAGAGAGAGAGAGAGAGAGAGAGAGAGAGAGAGAGAGACACACACACACACACACACACAATTCTGTGAAGAAGTAGACCTGTGCATTTAAAATGGCCGATGAGATACGCAGATAACATTAAATTTAGCATAAAGAGACGACTAAAGCATAAGGCTGCGTTTCTGGCATCACGTAATGGGTTTTTTTTTTCTTCTGAAAAATCACGAAAGGACATGAATATTAACAAGTGCGTATTGGTGTATACCACCTTTGTTTTGGCTCAGGTATAAATACTGATAGCCTGCCTCTAACGGACGGACGGAATAAGGATCAAGTAGTAGGGAAGACCGTCAAGGAATCTGGCGTGGAACGGCTACTTCTCTCAATGCGCAAAGCTGTGATGGATAGCTAGAGCTATAACAGTAGGGGAGACAACTGGAGTTAGCGTGGAACAGTTATCCCGCTCACAGCGCAATAGCGTGATGGACAGCTAGAGTGGGGAGAGCTGGGGAAGAGAGTGGGAGTTTACGAGGAACTGGCATCCTGCTTACATTGCCAAGACGTGATGGACAGCCAGAGTGGTGACAGTAGGGGAGAGAATGGGGATGGCCATGGATGAGGTATTCTGCTCTTAGAGCGAAGATATAATGTGCAGCTCGGGGGCGAGGGTTCTGGAGAGAGAGCGGGAGTTGACGTGGAACAGGTATCCTGCGCACAGCGCTAAGGGGTAATAGACAACTAGAGTGTAGGGGAGAGAATGGGAGTTGATGTGGAACAAGTGTTCTGCGCGCACCAGCCGCCGTGGCGAAGGGGTTAGCGTCGCAGACTCCTGGCTGGGTGGTGGTATGTTCGATTCCCATCAGAGCCATGTGGAATTTTTCTGCACCGACTGGCACCTACCACACAGTTCAGTTTGCTGCGGGCTCAGTTGGGAAGACTGGGACTACGCGGTTGAGTTTCATCCAATAAATGGATGCGTCTCTAAGAGTGTTGCTCACATTTCTTGACCAACACCGCAGGTGTCTGTATCTCTTGGGCCTGGTTGACACCGTGATATATCATGAAAGTAAGCGTAGAGCATGGTGACCTCAGTTTTGATTCTTTTTCGCGTCTGTGGCCTTTGGTTTGATTCCGACGGGGTCATCGATATTGGCCAATCCGTGGGTTCTGTCCTTGGACAGACGTGGTGGTGCCCCTGGAAAGTCAGCTCACTTACGCCGGCTCCGTGACTAAGCAATCCTTTTCGTGATAGGGGGCTTAGTAGGTGGTATCCTGTGTATGTTGGATCAGAACAGGCACCACTGAACACCACCGAAGTGACTCGGCATCAGTGCAATGTATCCTCCGGTGGGTTGCCTCTTGACGACATTTGACATTGACTGCTCCCTGTGGATTGCCGGTGACGGGGCTGAGGCGGGTCGGGTTTGGGCGGCGGCAGTGGACGGAATGAGCGGCGTATGGGGTGCAATGCCATGATGTAGCGGAGAAGATGGGACAGCAAAAAGACAGTATCCTGCTCGCAGCAACAAGATGTGATGGAAAGCCACAAAGGTGAAGGCAGAGGAGGGGAGTTGGCATGGAGCAGTTCTCCCGCCTGCAGCGCCATGCTGTAATGGATGAACGGAAGGAAGGCCAAGTAGCAGGTAGAGTGAAGTGAAGCAGGGAAAATTAGAGAAGAGTGAAAGTATTGTGCACCCCGTGTGGCCCAAAACACAGACAGAGCCCAGTTTGTTAGACCTAATTTACTGTTTTCACAACCACAATATATTACAGACGAATAGGAAGACAGTGGTTGAAAGACGGAAACAAAATATTGCTAACAGAGCCATGAAAAATACCCCTTTAAATGAGAGTAAGAGAATTTTAACGAGTTATAGTACTGTGGAAATTAAGCCTACGCTAAAACACACACACACACACACACACACGCACGCACGCACGCACGCACGCACGCACGCACGCACGCACGCACGCACGCACACACACACACACACACACACACACACACACACGTGCACATAGCCTATCACACACACACACACACACACACACACACACACACACACACACACATACACACACACACACACACACGCGCGCGCGCGCGCGCACGCGCGCATGCAGGGACACACATGCGCGCTCTGTCTCTCTCTCTCTCTCTCTCTCTCTCACACACACACACACACACACACACACACACACACACGCGCGCGCGCGCGCACGCATGCAGGGACACAAACGCTCTCTCTCTGTCTCTCTCTCTCTCTCTCTCTCACACACACACACACACACACACACACACACACACACACACACACACACACACACACACACACACAAGAAAAAACCGAGAAAATGAATTACGCCAAGTAAATGATAGGTCTGCACAATCTTCCCTTGTGTACCAAGACTTTTATGGTATACTGCCCGCTTCCCCTGTCTGTGCTTCACAGTCTGGCCCTGCGAGCAAGACAACTGTTCCACACCTCTCCCCCCACCCTACCATTCCACGTGTCCTTCACATAGGCTTGGCAAACCTGATTCTGGACTTTTGATATGTTTTGCCCGTAACGATGTCATCAGCGGTCGCATTTTGTTTTTTCAGAACCATCAAAATTGAGCGTTTTAAGTATTTTAATTACCGAATGCTGATTTGCAGGACGATAATCGTTCGAACAGATGTTTTCTTTCAGACAGAAATAAGCTTATCTTAAATAAATGTTAGCGAAATGTTAGAAAGAAGCTTGTTTGTTTCTGTCCTTTGATTGTTTTTGTTTTCAATGTATTGCTTGTTTTTAAAGCACTGGGGATTCTTTCAGACAGAAATAAGCTTATCTTAAATAAATGTTAGCGAAATGTTAGAAAGAAGCTTGTTTGTTTCTGTCCTTTGATTGTTTGTTTTCAATGTATTGCTTGTTTTTTTAAAGCACTGGGGACTAAATTATTTACTAGAGTACACTGTCAAGACGTGTGGTTTTAATTTTTTTTTTTTTTTTTTTTTTACCTTACATGCATTATCTCTTCTGGCTGAGTACGTAACAGTTTCTGAAAACGGAGTTCTTGCACTTTGCGTCATTTCTTCAGCACTATGTTCAAAGTGTAGAGGAACGGGTTGAGAGCTGAACTCAGCGACAACACACAAATGGCCATCCCGACGTTCACTTCCCCTGGAATGACGACACCACTGGCAGCCATTACCCCCAAACGGACCAATGGGAAACCAGCACAGAAAATCGGACACAGCAACAGATAGAAGACACATGGCGATTGTCGCTTCCCTGGACTGCAAACTCTCGGCACCCACGTCTTTGGTTTTTAACTCATTCCATATATATAGCGTTACTCCTCACCGACCAGTAAATGAGAAACTGACCAACTCCAATAATAAGGAACAGGATTAGGTTGCAGACGATTATGATACTGAACGAATAAATGTGGCCAGGAAAGTCAGATCTGGTGACAGGAGGTGGAATGCAGATACCCGTCTGTAATATTTCGCATGCACGCATGCGTGTGTATTTCTTCGTTTGGTTTGATTTCTTTTTATTTCACGCAAGCACTGCACTCTCTCTCTCTCTCTCTCTCTCTCTCTCTCTCTCAAAACACGCACACACAAACGCACACACAACGCACACATGCAGGCACGCATGCATGCATGCACGCACGCAGCCACGTACACACTCAATTACATGGTTGCGCGCACCCTCTCTCACCCCTCTCCCACATACATACACACACGCACATCCCCTCGTACGCACGCACATACGGACACACGCACACACACACACACACACACACGCACGCACGTACATGCACGCACGCACGCACGCACGCGCGCGCACACACACACACACACACACACACACACACACACACACACACACACACACACACACACACACACACAACGCATTTGCCACATGGTGTCGAGAAGTTGTGCCATGGACCATAGAAGCCAAGGTCAGAGAGATAGACAAGCTATCAGTCCGTCATCGTCCTTCTCGCTAGTGCCAGTGTCTGTAGGTCCCCCCCCCCCCCCCCCCCCCCCCCCCCCCCCCCCCCCCCCCCCCCCCAC
>JADBJO010000566.1:350000-355000 GCA_016801955.1 Conus betulinus | reverse complement strand
ATGATGATGATGATGATGATGATGATGATGATGATGGCAACGAAGAAGAAGATTAAAAGGATGATGGCATGATGATGGGAAGAAGGGTGAAGACAAGGGTGATTATGAAAATAATGATGAAATGATGATGATGATGATGATGATGATGATGATGATGATGATGATGATGATGATGATGATGATGAACAGTGCAACAGCAGCAAGAAAAAGAAGACGAAGAAGGATAAGACATGAAACTTGACGACAAAATAGAAGAAGAAGATGAACACATTAAAAACCTACATATATGCCTGTAGAGGATTTTTTTTTAGCCTCCAACTAGGGATCTCGTCATTCATGCCAAAGTTCAAGAGGGTCACGAAAACATAACCATACCCAGCATAAAACACACAAAAGATTGAAAATGGCTACCTGCATGACCATTGGGGGACTCGCCGAGGTATGCGCAGCGTGAAACCCCACTTAGTCGATGACAGATGGAGAGAGCGGAGGAGTTGGCTGCAACCCACCATACAGCAAAGAAGAGGAAGAAAGGTGGGCTGCAACGCACGTGCATCCAATCCGGTGAATGTCTTCTGTTCCTATCCACGTGTGTGTTTGTTTATCTGTAACATCTCTCGGTCGGTCCGTCGGTCGGTCTGCAGATCTCTCTTTCTCTCTCTCTCTCTCTGTCTTTCTCTCTGTCTGTCTCTCTCTCTCAGAACCTTTGTCTATCTCACTCTCTATGTGTTTATTACCTTCTCTGACTTTTTGCCCCACCCCGACCATCTTCCAAGACACACATTTACCATTCCCCACATTCCCCCCCCCCCCCCCCCCCCCCTGTCTGTCTGTCTGTCTCTGTGTCTCTGTCTGTCTGTCTCTATCTGTGTGTGTGTGTGTGTGTGTGTGTGTGTGTGTGTGTGTGTGTGTGTGTGTGTGTGTGTGTGTGTGTCTCTCTCTCTGTCTCTGTCAGTCTGTTTATCTATCAGTCTGTCTCTCTCTCTCTCTGTCTATCTGCTCTCTCTCTCTCTCTCTCTCTCTCTCTCTCTCTCTCTCTCTCTCTCTCTCTCCCGATCTTTGTCTATGTGTATCTGTTTGTTGCCGATCTCTCTCTATGTGTCTCCTCTCTCTGTTTGTTGCCTCTCTCTCTCTCTCTCTCTCCAGAGTCCCGATCTTTGTCTATGTGTATCTGTTTGTTGCCTATCTCTCTCTGTCTCTCTCTTCTCTTCTCTCTCTCTCTCTCTCTCTCTCTCTCTCTCTCTCTCTCTCTCTCTCTCTCTCTCTCAGGCGCATGTGCACACCTCCGGCAAACTGGCAACAGAACAAACGAGTGGGATGAGGAGGGACGGAGATAGCAGTGGGGGCGGGGGCGGGGGGGGGGGGGGGGGGGGGGTAGGCGGGGAAGGATGGGGGAAGGTGGATATTAGAAGGGGGCGGAAAGAGGAGGGGGAGGGGCCCTGGGAGTGGGGGGGGGGGGGGGGGGGGTTAGGGTGGAAGGACAGCATCAAGCCGGTTGCCTGACTGATACTACTTTACCTGCGCCCCAACGCCTACGCTTGCGGTGCCAGACCTGAGCCTGTACCTGCCTGCTGCCATTGGGACCCCGCGAGAGAGAGAGAGAGAGAGAGAGAGAGAGAGAGAGAGAGAGAGAGAGAGAGAGAGAGAGAGAGAGGGAGAGACGAGAGTGAGAGAAGAGAGGAGCCTGTGAGAGACAGACGAGAGGAGTACAAGGTGTTGTAGACTAGGCTGCACCGCACACACAGACACACACACACACACACACACCTCGAGGGGGGGAAAAAGGAGTGAGAGAAAGAGAGAAAGTGGAGAAACAAGAAAAAGGAGAAGGTTTCTCCTGCCCTCCTAACTTCGCCACTGCCGGGATACACCCTCTGGCATTCTCTAACCGGGTAAGTCTGTGTGCGATGTTTGTTGCTTTGTTTTGATTTGATGAAATGTGAGAAATGGCTGATGCACTGTCGCGCACGTAATGTTTTGTTGTGAACAGTTGGTTGGGGAGGGAATTCGGCGGAAAGAGGGGCAAGTGTGTGTGTGTGTGTGTGTGTGTGTGTGTGTGTGTGTGTGTGTGTGTGTGTGTGTGTGTGTGTGTGTGTGTGCGTGTATGTGTGTGCGCGCGCGCGCGCGCGCTTGTGTGATTTGTTTACATTATGCTCTCTCTCTCCCCCCCTCTCTCGCTGTCTCCCCTCCCTCCCTCCCTCTCCCTCTCTCCCTCCCTGCTCCCCCCCCCCCTTCCTGTCGTTTCGTTTGCAACGGGCAACAACTCCAAGAACAACAACGACAAGCCAAGTTTGAAACCAGTAACAGTGGAAAGTAAAAAAAAAAAAAAAAAAAAAAAAAAAAAAAAAAAAAAAAAAGCTATCACTTCACAGAGACATACACAGGCCCTACACACAGACTTGCCTGCTCGCTCGCGCACAGCCTAGCCGCTTTGTTTTTGTCAGTCGGTGGTGACCTTGCGCTGACGCTTCCAGACAGGCATCAGCGAATAGAAGGAGCCTGCAGCCGTGGCACTTTCTTCAAGAGCTCCCCCCAGTCGAGCGTGTTGGTTTGTTTTTTTTTTTTTTTAAAGTTTGTTTACTTGTTTACTCCCCGTGAGGATCTATCGACAGGTAAGAGTTTTTGTTGTCTTCTGTCGCATGACTTTTTTTTTTAAATGACCATCGCTTGGTTGCTTGATTGATTGCTGGTTGCCAGGGGCTTGTGGTGGTGTGCTGGGGGTTGTTACAGAGAAAACGAAAGTATGGTCGTGTCTGGCGTGACCTACGTTGTGTGCCTCGATGACCTTTCTTTGCATGTGTCCTTCAGAAGGGGAGGTCATGCCAAGAGAGAGAGAGAGAGAGAGAGAGAGAGAGAGAGAGAGAGAGAGAGAGAGAGAGAGAGAGAGAGGACAAGAAGAAAAAGGAGACGAGGAAGACAAGGACGAAGATGCGTAGTAGAAGAAAATGAGAGACAGACAGACAGCCAGACAGACGAAGGAAGAAAGACAGCGTCAGAGAGAGACAGAGTCAGAGACAGACAGAGGAAGGGGCAGACAGACAGAAGAAAGACAGAGTCAGAGAGAGACAGAGTCAGAGACAGACTGAGAAAGAGGCAGACAGACAGAGAGAGCGCTGGAAACTCGGAAGCCGAAGTTACATCAGCCTCACTAGCGGCAGGTGCAGGTGAAAATGCATTCTTAAAAGGTGTGGGGTGGATTGCAAGGGGTGGACCAGAATCGTTGCCGTGTTTCGCCATCTTAAAGCCTGTTCTTCGCAGCTAAACAGATACTAGTGGTATGCCTGGCCAAGCGCCTTAATCTGGTGTTTATGCTGCTTGTTCCCACCGTTTGGCTGGGTCAGGCTGGGTTAAGTTTAGCTGTGTATCACGACGGAAATCTGAAATGAGGCGGGGAACAGTTAACAGTAAATAACGAGGAAGTATGGTAGGTCTTGCTCCCGTAAATGGGTGATTTTGCGCCCTTAACTCCAAACGATTGCCGTTTACAATACCAAAATTGTCAGTCATCAGTAAACAACGAATAAGTAGGGTAACTCTTGCTCCCATAAAGGGGTAATTACACGCCCTTAACTCCAAACGATTGCCGTTTACAATACCAAAACTGTGTGTCATCAGCCCATAACGAAATAAGCAGGGTAACTCTTGCTCCCATAAAGGGGTAATTAAACGCCCTTAACTCTAAAAGATTGCTGTTTACAATACCAAAATTGTCTGTCATCAGCACATGACGAATAAGTAGGGTAACTCTTGCTCCCATATGGGGGTAATTATACGCCCTTAACTCCAAAAACGATTGCCGTTTACAATAACAAAACTGTCTGTCATCAGCACATAACGAATAAGTATGGTAACTCTTGCTCCCATAAAGGGGTAATTATACGCCCTTAACTCCAAACGATTGCCGTTTACAATAACAAAACTGTCTGTCATCAGCACATAACGAATAAGTAGGGTAACTCTTGCTCCCATAAAGGGGTAATTATACGCCCTTAACTCCAAGAGATTGCCGTTTACGACATCAAATCGCCTGTCATCAGTAAAAAACGAATAAGTAGGGTAATCTTGCTCCCATAAGGGGTAATTATGCGCCTTAACTCCAAAGAGATTGTCGTTTAACAATACCAAATCGCCTGTCAGAAATGCCGAGAGAGAGCACTCAGAACAAAGAAGGAGACCTCTCCGGGGATGTCTTCTTGTTTTGTTCTGTGTGCTCTGTCATTATTTACTGTTATTTCATAAAGCCCGCGAAAAAACACACACGTGACCATATCAACGCTGCATTGTGTTGTTTTGTGTTTCTTTGCATTGTGTTACACAGTAATGCTGTGCTGTGCTGCTTTGTATTCCATTGCTTGGTGTTGAGTTGTTCAAACTTCTTATCACGAACACACCTTGACCTCCTATGGAGCGGGAAACAATATATAGTGAGTAAGATACCCGCTCATCCACATCTCCACAGATAACAGACTATTCAACGGTACATTGACCTATGACCTTTTTAATGGGACAGCACCGTTAAACTGAAAAAAAAAATCTGAAAAGTTACCTATAAACGTTTTGACGTTGGTACCTAAGCCTCTGATTCTCTTCATCCTTCCTCTGAAAGTATCAACGTCAAGGCAATCAGTAAGAGGCACGTCCGCGATAAGAAATTTGGATTCACTGGTTTTAGATAAGGAACAGTCAAATAAGAAACCAGTACATGGGAAACCCATACCGCTAGCATCGTCGAATGAACTTAGCATTCATCCAATGATTCACTTTATTATGTAAAAACAAATTATCTTCACTACGGGAAACAACACCAGGAAAGGACTGAATTAGTTTCCATATATCTGTTTTTAATAATACAACATGCAAAATACGAAATGTCAATGTCTGTGTCAAGAGAAACTTTCAATATTCCATGAAAACATTATTGTTATAGATTGTTATTAATGCATGACAGTTACCTCACAGAATTCATGTTTGGTGACAAATTTTGTACGGGTCATATCAAC
>JADBJO010000566.1:335000-340000 GCA_016801955.1 Conus betulinus | reverse complement strand
TACTCCATCCCGATTAATGCCGCTCACCTACCCCCCCCACCCCCATCCCCTCCTTCCACCCTACTGCCTCCTTCCGCTGGAAAACAAAGCAAAAAAAAAAAAAAGAAAAAAAAAGAAAAAAATAAAAAGAAAGAAGAAGAAGAAGAAAAGCGAGGTTTGGCACCCTAATAATCATCACCTCTTGACTGGAGAGGGGCGGGGGTGGGGTGGGGAGAGAGAGAGAGAGAGAGAGAGAGAGAGAGAGAGAGAGAGAGAGAGATAAAGCTTACTCTGACTCTGCAGGCACGCCAATTTTCAGGCCCCCACAATCTGGCACCACGCTGGTGGAATCATGCGAGAGCTACGATAGAGCTATACGCACGTACAGCAGCCCGCCAGCTCCATACTGTGCCGCCGAGCTGTTCAACAAAGGGGCTTTAAATTAATTGGCTTGCCTGCTATCAGGTGGGGAAAACCACGTGGCCAGGACGAGGGGCGGGTGGGGGTGGGGGGTGATCTGTCGGGTAGGAAGCTGTGTTTATTGGACGCTGCAGACAGGGCCAAGGGAGAAGGAAGAGAGCAGGTTTTTTGTGTCAGGGTGTCTTCAAGACCTCTATAGTAGAAGCCGCGGCTGAGTTGAAGCAGATCGGCGATAGTCGATCAGTGAAAAGATACTGCTGGGTTTGTCCGCTAGCGGATCGTTCTGAATTGGGAGATGGTGGTGGTGGTTGTGAAGTAGAGGTAGGGGGGGGGAAGAGAGAAACGAAGAGGGAGAGAGAGAGAGAGAGACAGAGAGAGACAGAGAGAGACAGACAGACAGACAGACAGACAGACTCTTAGAGAGACCGACAGACAGACAGACAGACAGTGTACTTGCCTGGTGGTATTGTTTCCATCTTGAGGTCACTATCTAGAGTTTCAAGCTCGAGTCTGTTTCTTCATGAGTTCATCTCTCTCTCACTCTCTCTCTCTCTCTCTCTCTCTCTCTCTCTCTCTCTCTCTCTCTCTCTCTCTCTCTCTCTCTCTCTCTCTCTCTCTCTCTCTCTCTCTCTCTCTCTCTCTCTCTCTCTCTCTCTGTCGTAACACGCACACATCTGTGGATCCCACAGCACGCCAGTTCACCTCTGCCACAGTCCAGGAATCCAGATTGACGTCACGCTTCCTCTGGTGGGAATAATAAGGACTGCCGCTTTATCTGTGAGGAGCAACGCAAATCGGTGCTCTGGGAACCCCGCAAAGTGCATTTGGGGCAGAAAGCATAAGGACCTTTGAGAGAGAGGGGGAAAGGGGGGAGAGAGAGAAGAGGGAGGAAGGAAAGAGAGGGGGAAGAGAGAGGAGGGGAGAGAGAGAGGGGGGGGGGGGGGGGGGAAGAAAGCAAGAGAGGAGAGAGCGAGAGAGACACAGAGAGAGACAGAGAGAGAGAAAAAAACAGACAGACAAAAACCGAAACACACAGAGACAAACAGACGTACAGGCAGGCATGCAGACACACACAGAGAAAACTGAAAGCGAGAGAGGAAAAGATTAAGGAAGGGGGGGGGGGGGGGGGGGGGGGAGAGAGAGAAAAAAAAAGAGTACGGGGGAGGTAAATAAGAGAGGGTGGGGGGGGTGATGTGAAAATGGGAAGGGGGATGAATGTTTTGGAGTAGATGTCCAAACTGAAACAAGTCAGCAATCACTGTAGCGAACTGAATCACACGGACATTGTAATTGTGTCAGCACGTCATTTGTCTTTCCCGGTCAGTACACAACGGGATGGTCAGTGCCCGTACTCGCTCACTCCCCTTTACATGGGCGATTTGCCAGTGCAGCACTTAGCGGGAGATACTGAAAGCTTTCAGCTTTGGCTCCTTTTTTTTAAAAAGTGAATTATGAACAGACTTTTTTTCTCCACCGCGCATTTTTATTCAGGTAGTATAAGAGCTTACATATGCGCAGAAAGAGGACAGTGCCCGGAGACTTTGATACATATATAATGAGCATATCTATGGATGACATCCTTCTTTTGTCAGTGTGTGTGTGTGTGTGTGTGTGTGTGTGTGTGTGTGTGTGTGTGTGTGTGTGTGTGTGTGTTGTGTTCGTTTGTGTGTGTGTGTGTGTGTGTGTGTGTGTGTGTGTGTGTGTGTGTGTGTGTGTGTGTGTGTGATTTAAATGGTAAATAATCAGGTTCCCAGTCAAAAAAAAAGATCCTGCGAATGGGGGAACCGGACTCGCTATTGTACAGGCTCGAGTCCACAATTACAGATTAGGCCCACAACGCTACATAATCTCTATCACAGTCAAACCCACACGCGTCTTTTTCTTCAGATTACCTATTACCTAAACATATTCATCGCACAGTCCTGCCATTGACCCATACTGTGCCTGACCCGGAGGTAGAGCCAATGTCCGCTTCTTTTTACATTACAGCACGATCCACATGACCCTTCCATTTTCCTGTCGTCTGCTAGACTTTTCATTCCCACATCCTTGTGCTCTACAATGGCGTAGAAACACAAGAATTCCATAAGCCTTGCATAATTCTGCTATCCGTGATGACATACGACACTGAACTGAGTTACCCACCCCAAATTCCAGGATAAAATCGTCTTTTTCACATTACTTTTTTTCTTTCACAGAGTCAGACCGATATTCATCTAGTCAAACTGTGTTGTTACTAGTTGACTTTTATGGTAACCCCGAACTCTGACTCTGACCTCAGAAAGCGAGAGAACCCCTGTGTGACGTTCTGTAACCACCCCCATGCCAAAATTACTCCCAGGCGGGTGAGAAAGGGCACGTGCTCTCGACCTCATATCCCACTGGGGAGTACATCTAGCGATCTCCCCCCTTTGTTCTTCACATACTCCTCTCTTTCAAAATATCAAAGCGTCCCAAGCGACAAAACATAGCTGATCAGAGCAACTGCCCTTTCTTAATCACCGGGGAGCGATTTCGGGCGTGAGCCAACAGACGATAGACGGAGATCTGCAAGGGAGGTAATCTGTTTTGGAGTTCGCGTTCAGCAAAGTGACCTCCCGTTTTTTCGTGGGACAGATGCCGCCGGTGGGTACGCTTAAAAAGCAAATTAATCCCATCTGTCAGCTGAACAGTTCATTCAGAGAGAGAAAAAATGCCAAAATATAAGTGCTGGAACGGTGCGCCTGTCATACAACTTTCGATATCTCGATCGCTATCCTCGTGTGCACCTCAAATCAAAATTTTTGACTCCGTAGACCTATTTGCTTGACCCACAAATCGAGGAAAGGTAACTCTCATTGCAGTGGAAAAAACAGGCCTTATCTTCCCCCGATTTTTTTTTTTTTTTTTTTTTTTTTACAGGAACAGGTCTCTTTTGCCGAGCTTATCAGTGTAACTGTTCAATCAGACAGATAAGTGCCAAAACACGTGTTGTAAAATGCGCCTGTTATGCAGACACTGTATTACATACAGGTCGACTTCGCCTACCATTATCATCATCGATCGATTGGTTTTGATGTGACGTTCGTTTAAACAAAATGACGAATCGCAAAAAAGAAAAGAAAAAAAAGAAAAGAAAACAAAAAAAAAAAAAAAAAAAAAAAAATCCAATTGCGTAACTAGCTTGCCCCGTAAACCGAGAAAATGTAACTCTATTTCCAGTGGAAAGACTGGTGTTATCTTCCCCCCTTTTGTCCCTCCGAACAAGTCTGTTAAGCAACATTTCACGGGGTTGTTGGTTTGTTTGTGTCTGGCATGCTGCATGCTTTTTTTTTCCCCCTTTGCATTTTGTCTGGAGCATTAACAGCTAGGCTGTTTGTCTGCGGGGCTGACGGTCGTGAGTTGGAACCTATCGTATCGTCGTGTTTTGTTGTTGTTGTTGTGTTGTTGTTGCTGTTGTTGTTGTTTTCAAGTGGAAATCCCTCTCTGTCCCCAGCAGCAGTAAGTGGGTGCCTGATTCAGTTCAGGGAAGGTTACAGTCGGCGGAAAGGACAGGGATGAGCTCCGCATACCATCATACCTTACCAAGACCCCGGTGAACCTCTGGCAGTTCACTGCCCCTAAGGCCGTTAGGGCTTGGATACTTTTATAATCTTGGTCGTTAACCTTTATGGTGGCCTAAGCGGATGAGACGATAAATCGAGGTCCCAAGTGCGGCACGCAGTCAGCAGCTCAGTAATAAGAACCCGCTGTGATGGATGAACCAAAGCTTCAATAGGCAGAAACATCGGGGTGGTGCTGTGCTGTGACGGCACATTTTTTCGAAGAAGAGTGGTCCGAAGTTCACCCAGAGAAATCTGTAGTGAATATAATGCAGTACAATACAATACAATACAATACAATACAATACAATGCAACACAACACAACGCAACGCAAAGCAACGCAACGCAACGCAACGCAGCGCAATGCAATGCAATACAATGGCACATCACAAAAATATAGTGGAATGCAATGCTTTGTGACACAATAGGACACAACGCAGTATCATACAACACAACACAGGAAAGTCCAATATGATTTGATTTAAAGCAGTACTATACAATATCATGCAATGCATTACAACGCTATAGTATCATACAACACAACACAGTAAAGTCCACTATGATTTGATATAAAGCAGTACTATACAATATCATGCAATGCATTACAACGCTATACAATGAATGCAATATGATTGATATAACACAGTGCGATGCAGTACAGGACGATGCAGCACATATACAATATATACAGTACAATACGACACCATACAATGCGATGTAATACAAAACAATGCAACACAACGCATTACCATACAGTTGAATAGAATACAGTACAAGAATAACGCCACACAGTACAACACAACACAATTCATTGCGGCACAGTGCACCACAACACAAAACACACCACAACACAGCTCAGCACAGCACAGTACAGGACAGCAAGGCACAGCAAGCACAGTGTCAATAATGATTCATGTCATTCAGTGTGCAGATCTGAGAACTTGACAAACCCAGAGCGCCACAGTTAGAAATATGAACCAAAACAGTGTCATGAAAACTCATAAAGAGAACGTTTTGAG
>JADBJO010000566.1:322500-327500 GCA_016801955.1 Conus betulinus | reverse complement strand
AGACGGAGAAAGGTTAGGCGGGGGATAACAACTTGCTGAGTGGATGGGAGAGAGAGCTGTGTGTCCCGCGCGCAACCCAGGCACTTTGTAGAAAGACAGTAGTTCAGTCAGATTATTTGTATATCATTCATGTAAAGCGGTCAACATGATGAGTTTGACTTTGTGTTTTTCAGTAAGAGTAAGCGCCCTTGCGAGAAGGATGGCTGAGAAAAATGGCGTCGATCGACATGTCAAACGATGTTCGAAATGAAAAGTGGATGAAGGTTAAGTTAAATTTTCTGAGCGATGGGTTTAACTTAAAAAAAAAAAACCCTTCTTTCTCTGTTGTGCATTTACTTTGTAGATAAACCTGCTTTGTCACTGGTATATTTTGTTTGTAGCTGAGAGTTCGTTTCCTTTCCTTGTCATTTACTGCTTTGGCGTGAACTGACTAACTGAAACCAATCTATCTCCAGATTAATCCGTGGTTGTGCTGACATTTAAGGAAACATTATGAACAGAATGTCAGCATTTTTCCTTTAAAGAAAAGGAGAAGGGAAGAGGGCGTGAACACATTAGGGTCAGAGACATGATGTTAGTCAGTCTAACTCAAGGAAAAGGCCTACATTTCGCGTACGCCGCCAAAGAATGTGATCGTCACTCGCGTAGCCGAAAGATACTCAAAGCACGTTTTATAGAGTATCCGAAAATGTACTTAGAGGAATATTCGGTCTGGGGGGTGGGGGGGGGGGGTGGTACATTTCTGCGTGTTACACCGGCGTGGGCACATGGTTACAAGCACGCGAAAGCGTGCAGAGCGAAAGGAGAAGAGACCATCCATATCCATTGGCTTGGTGCCCTGGCAGGTAGCGAAATGACTCCGTCTTCTTATTGACAGCAGCTGGGAAAGCCGAACCACTGCCAGACCCTCTGTAAACTGGAGCTGATTCCTCCCCCTATGCACTGTACACCGTTATTGCGTCTGTTTCTGGTGCCAGAACTACACGATTTACTGTGCGAACACGGCCCCGGGACCTATTTTTTTATGCCTGACATGCAAGCTACGTATGCGCTGGCATCATGGCAAGCGCCGTGTGCATCTGTGCTCACATGGACTTCCGTGCACTTGCTGCATCTGAACCACTCGCGCCTGGAAGTTTACACACGACACAGACTGACACCTGGTGAACGTGCGTAGGTCATCATACCAAAAATACACGAACGTTCAAGAAATGGAATTGAAGCACACTCACACACACACACACACACACGCACACACGCACCTACACACACGCACGCACGCGCGCGCGTGTGCCCGCACACACACATACATGCACGCACGCATACATGCATGCACGTACGCACGAGCGTGCGCGCACGCACGCACACACACACACACACACACACACACACACACACACACACATGGATACGTTAGGGTAATTTTACACAACACACTGAATGTTCTGTTTTCCGGACAGTGCAGTAAAATTCTGTTGTAACATGAATTAACGGCAAAAGTTAGTAAATTGTTATGTTTGAAATAACTAAAGAGAGAGAGAGAGAGAGAGAGAGAGAGAGAGAGAGAGAGAGAGAGAGAGAGACAGAGAGAGACAGACAGACAGACAGAACAGACAGACAGACAGACAGAGACAGAGAGAGAGAGAGAGAGAGAGAGAGAGAGAGAGAGAGAGAGAGAGAAGAACAAGAAGAACAACTTTGCACTTTGTAACATTGTCTGGATAGTTTACTAAAGCAATGTAGGGTAAGAAGCCCAAGTATTTGTAGGATTGACACTGTAAATGCAATAGTAAAAAAATAAGGGGGGGGGGGGGGGGGGGAGTAGAAGGAAGAGGAGGTGAGGGGGTGAGGGTAAAAACGGGAAGGAGGAAGGAGGATCAGGTGGAGGGGGAAAAAATCTGCTGAGCAAGGTAGCAAGCAAACGAATGCACACGCTTGACTTGCCGCTGGGAGAGAAGGTAGTCTGGCATTGTAGTGTCTGTAACGGGATCTGCTGTCACTAACGCTATGCGAAATATTTAGTTGCATGTATCTGACGTTAGATTAATCAGCAAGTAGTTTAGAACAGATTGGGTCGTGAGTTTTTGTTGTTGTTGTTCTTCTTGTGTGTGTGTGTGTGTGTGTGTGTGTGTGTGTGTGTGTGTGTGTGTGTGTGTTTTTGGGGGGGGGGGGGGGGGGGGGGGGGGTCGATTTTTTTTTCGATGTCAGAATCGATTCAAACATGACAAAAACAGAACGAATTGAATAGAAATAAATGAATGGAAATGAAACTTCTATCGAAACTTCTGTCGTTTTCTTTACGCGCTTTGAGGTGTTCAATCCGTTTACGACAGCACGCGTTGAGTGACTTCACATTGGCGCCTCGCTTGCTTCCTCTTCTTAATGGTTACGATATACACGATATACACGATACGATATTTGTTATTTGTCCTCATAGAATACAAGGAAAATTTCTATGAGGACAAATAAAAAAAAAAATCGTATGGTGTACAGAGTAAAGTGTGTGGGAATTTTCACTTTCTATTGATTGATTGATTGATTTGTTGATCTATTCCTATATTTAGTGCTTCATTTATTTATCTATTTTGCTGTTATGGCTGTTGGATCTGACGGTTTGTTCGTTCGATGGTGGGCCAGCGTCATCTTCAGATACGATTATCAGCTAAACGTGTGCCGTAGTTGTGTCGTAACGCTGCGTGGCGAACGTTTTCGGCGTTGTTTTCGTGTTTCGTTTGTTGAATAGCTCTCTTTGATGCCTGGGTCTCCGTTAGACCAACGGTTGTTTTGTTTCGGGGGCCTGGTTTGGTCTGGTCTGGTCTCGGGTCTGGTTTTTAGTTTGGCTTTTAGCTAGCGGCAGTAAATAGAATATTAGAACGAGATTGTTAGAACCATACTGTTCCATTTGGGACAACAAAACAGACAACTCCGTATCTCCGTGCCTGTCATTCTGTTTTTGTTTGTTTTGTTTGTTTTAAGGACAATCAGCCATTCAGTGTGTTTCCATTTCACAACTGCAAACATTTGACCTGAGTATTGTACCATAATTCCCTCCACGTTTAAACAATCATCACCGCCCGCCCGTAGGGATGGCTGGCTGGAATGGGAGCAGGCTTTAGCAGGTTGTGTTCTGAATGCGTCAGATCAGGACAGGCACCGTTGAATACCCGCCACCGAAGTGAATCAGCAGCAGTGCAGTGTGTCCTCTGGTGGGTTACCTCATGGCGACCTAACATTGACATTTGCCAAAGGACTGCTGATGCGCTGCGGACTGCACAGAAGAATCTAGGGTAGAGCTTTGGACCGGGAATGGGGAACTGAAAATGATAATGATAATAATAATGATAATGACAACGACGTGAGAGCAGTGAGGGCGCAAGAATAGAGCCTGAAATAAAACTGGAACGAAAAGAGTAGGTAGAAAAGAAGGTGAGGAAAAAAAAAAAAGAAAGAAGAAGGGAAGAAGGATGGAGGAAGGAAAAGACAGAAAGGAATGGAGGAAGGAAGGAATGAGGATAGAAAGAAAAGAGGAAAGAAAGCGAGAAACGAATGGGGAAAGAGAGAAAAACAAAATAAAGAAGAAAGGAAGAAAGCAGGGGGGTAAGAAACGAAGGAAGGAAGAAAGACAAGAAAGAAAATGAAAAGAAAGGAAAGGAGGACTGAAGAAGGAAAAGAAAAAAAGAAAGTGGAGAGGAAAGAATGAAACGAAGAAAGAAAGGGAAGAAGGAGAAAGAAAAAAAGAAGGGAAAGGGAGAGAAAAGCTCAAAGTGAAAATAGAACGAAGAAAACAGAAAATACGTGACAAAAGAAAAAAAAAAAAAATGAATAAGAGACAAGGACAGAACAGAAAGAAAGAAGGGAGAAAGAAAGGAGGGACATGAAAGAAGGAAAGAAAGAAAAAAGGAAAGAAGGAATGATGAAGGAAGGTGTTGGAAGAAGAACGAAAGCAAGAGAGAAAAAAGAAGTAAGGGAGACAGAACGGAAGAATGGAAGGAAGAAAAAAAAAATGAGGATCAAAGAAGGAAGGAAAGAAAATAAGTCAAATGAAGATAAAAGAAAAAGAAAGAGAGAACACAGGGAAAAAAGGAAAAGAAGAAAAAATCATAGACTGAAGTAGAAAGAAATCAAGTCTAAAAGAGTGGAAAATTTAGGAAGGAATGAAGAGAAGAAAAAAAAAAACGAAGCAAGAAAAAAAACAAACAAACAAACAAACACACAAAGAAAATAAAACGAAAGAAAGGAGGTTGATAGGAAGGAAAGAATGAGGAAGAAGAGATAAAATAAAAAAAGAAAGAAGGAAGGAATAAGAAAAGAAGAAACAAAGAAATAATTAAGAGAGAATATGAAGAAGAAAGAAAAAAAAGGAATAACAAAAAGAGAAACATAAAAAAAAAAAAAAAAGAAATCTACCGAATATAAGATATAATGAAGAATATATATACAAAAGAAAACGCCTAATAAAAAGAAGCGGAAATAAAAAATAGAAAAAGGAATTCACAAATCACAGATCTGTTTCGACAGTTCTATCAGTAGGTTGGGGGCGACATCTTGAAACAGGAAAACCCAAGTTCTGATGTTGGCGTGTTGAAGACACAGACCAGCTGGAGGAGCCGAGCCGTAGATTAATACAATGAAGTCATGTTTGTGTTACTAGAACGGGTGGATGAGACCATACCTGACTCTTTGCTTTCTGGTGCATTACACACACACGCACGCGCCTTTTATTTTCTTGCCTTGACAGTTAGTTGATGGGCCGTTAACTTGACTTTCGTCTTCTCCTGCGGGTTACTTTACTCTCTCTCTCTCTCTCTCTCTCTCTCTCCTCTCTCTCTCTCTCTCTCTCTCTCTCTGTCCAATGAATGCTCCTCACCTCAACCTTTTCCCATACGCAAAGTGTTCCGTTCTGTTTGAACAATTCATGGGCAAACTTCCTTACTAGCTTCGGTGGTAGTCGAGGGATTTTCAAGATGAATGGTATGGATTCATCACAATAGCCGTTATTG
>JADBJO010000566.1:295000-300000 GCA_016801955.1 Conus betulinus | reverse complement strand
AGGCGGAAAAATTCCACCAATACTCGATGTGATGGGTATCTGACCTACGACCTCCTAGCGGGAACTTTTGATGCTAACCACTACACCACGGCGGCTGGTAAGGTCATATTTATTGTCTTCGTGATCAAAACAGCAGTCACCATCAGATATTTCGTCACATGTAACCAGTTATAACTGCAAGGTGAACAGAACAAGAATGAGATAAAAGAAACGGGTAAGTGCGTAATGAAAAAAAAATGTGGTTTTCGACAGGAAAACAATTATTTTGCTTGTAACCATTTATTCAGTGGGTTCGACGCTGTCAAGACGTTAGATAATGAGTCAGAAGAAAAAAGAAAACTTTTGACGGTAGTTGCCGTTTTCTGATTCATAATTGCTGCGTTCGTGGTGATCACGTTTGACCGCCGCATCAGTTTGAAAAGCAGGAAAAACGATCGATTATTGGGGAATGGCATCAGTGATAATTACTATTTCCACCTGGAATTCAACTCGCAGCGTCTGGCCGCAAGATCAGTGCTCTGTGTGGGCGGTGTCGGAAGATGCGCTCTTCATTATCTTTCCACACACTCTGCCAACAATTCAAACAGAACCAACATCAGTGCACTGTCACTGTCTTCAAAGATTTTTTTTTTTTTTTTATTGAATAGTTGCTGTAACTGTAACAGTTATGTTGTCGTGTGTGTGTGTGTGTGTGTGTGTGTGTGTGTGTGTGTGTGTGTGTGTGTGTGTGTGTGTGCGTATTTGTTGTTGCTGTTGCTGCTGCTGCTACTGTTGCTACTGCTGCTGCTGTATTCACCAGAGCCAATAAACGTGAAGACCATGGAAGTATTGGAAGAGGCAGAGTCGAAAGTTTGCCTGGTGTGATGCACCATCAAAACCTCTCCTCCACCTCGCCCTCCCTGTATCATGTGATCATTCAGGTGGGGCGGATGAATCAGCTGCAGCAGTCAAACCCCACGTCACAGAGCTGGACTGGGGAGCAGCAGCATCTATGCTCAACGATTCTTCGGAATAAGGCTGACAGTGGCCTTTTGAGTTCTGCAACAGAAAATCGTCGTCATCATCATCATCATCATCATCATCATCATCATCATTATTGTCATCGTCTTCGTGGTCGTGGTCGTGGTCGTAGTCACCATCATGAACGTCATCATCATCACCATCGTTATTATCAGCATAGTCAACGTCACCATCAACACTGCCACCATAGGCATCAGCGTCATTGATCTCGTCGGCGCCCCTACCACTATGACCACCTCCACCACCACATCAGCATCACCATCATCATCATCATTATCAGCAGCAGGAGCATTATTACTCCACCGTTGTCGTTACCACCATCACCACCATCATCGTTACTTCTTCTTCTTCTTCTTGTTCTTCTTCTTCTTCTTCTTCTTCTTCTGCTTCATCACCATCATCATCATCATCATCAACATCATTCCACTGTTGTCGTCATCATCATCAATGTCATCATAGTCATGATTATCGTTGGAGTGGTTGTGGTCGTCATTGTCACCACTTCCATTGCCAGAAACAAAAACAGTCGCAACAAGGACGATTATTAAAATTGAGAATATGATGATGATGTTGATGATGATGATAGTTATCGTGGTGATATGTACTTAATTGAAAACGTTGAAATGATTTGTTAATGCTAATCTTATACTGTAACTTCATCCATTTTATTCTGCGAGTTCGGAGATGGGGTGGGGTAGGGGAATAAGAAGCAGAGAGAAACTGTTGACAAAAGGAAAATAGAGACAGAGCGAGAAAGAGAGACAGACAGAGAGAGAGAGAGAGAGAGGGGGGGGGGGATAGGGGCGAGGGACATACGGACAGACAAAAAAAAAAAAGAAAGACAGATACACAGAGGAATGCAATGCTATTCGTTTACAGCTGACCAGCATTCGCGGTTTCCGACTCGGCCATTACAATTCCGGCAGTCAAGATGGCTGCAACAAGGAAAATGGTGCACACAGAGAACTTCATCCTGGTTCGATTCTTCGGTGACAGTGGTGATACCTGGGAAAAAAAAAGATAAGAGATACATATATTTGCCAAGTAGGGAGAAGTGTAACAAAAAGACGGCACTAAAAACTCTGTTTTGCATGAACTGGAAGCGCGCAATAGTTAACGCGCGAGAACACACACACACACACACACACACACACAAATATGTGCACGTGTCTTCTTCGATTCATCACCTGTATGCAACATCTGTTGATTCACTGTTGTCGCACAAGCTTGTGCAAACAGTAAATGAACAAAGGCAGGCATGACTCAGCACCTGAAATTATCAAAAGATGAAAACTGGAATCTTATCTCGGTGAGCTATCGCTTGCTAAATATTAAGAAGGTACACGTTTGCGTTCAGAGATAATGCTCTAAAAGAAAAAAAGAAAAAGAAAAAAGCTTCATGTGTTTGTTTCTTTCTTTTATTAGAGTCTCGACGACCGTCTGCCGTATTCACATCGAAAATGTTACACACTCGTGCAATATTATCGCACTGAGGCTAGGTTCGGTAACGGAATGCTTTGGCTGCCTCAGAATCATTCCGTTTATGGAGGTCAAACCTGAGTCTCGTGTTCTCCTATTGGACAATTTTATTTTCAAGCGGAGATGGGAGGTCATCCTTATTGAATTGTGACTGCTTCTAGTATCCTCCCCTGGCGCACGTTTGATCCTTAGGATGTTCACTCTACGACAGAAGCGTTTCTTCATCAAAATGTGATCACTACGGTTCTGGCTTTTGCCATGTCCATCATCTGGGATTCATTGTGGATGCCTT
The DNA here is from genome assembly GCA_016801955.1 of Conus betulinus. Taxonomy (NCBI): domain Eukaryota; kingdom Metazoa; phylum Mollusca; class Gastropoda; order Neogastropoda; family Conidae; genus Conus; species Conus betulinus. The sequence goes on along the minus strand of JADBJO010000566.1, from coordinate 297,209 downwards.
GCGTGATTTCCACAGGAGATTACCGTGAGTCTGAGTCCCCCTCCATTAGTCTCTGTGTTACAGAATTGTCCACAGGTACCAGGACTGTTGTTCGTTGCATCTTCTCAGCTCTAGCATTCCAGTCTCTCACCACCATCAACATGTAGTTCAGCATTTGGTCAAGAACTTGGTTGTTATTTTTTTTTTTCACCTTGACCATACGTTATCATAATCTTTAGAGAGGTCAAAGAATCTAAGTAGCGTACGTTTTCTTCGAGCAATTCGTCAGTTGATGTGATCGATTAGCTGTACAAATTGATCTGTTATGCACGTAGCTTTTTAACAATCTGGTTGGTTGTTTGGACTACATTCATTCTTTTTTCTATGCAAAAATATAGAATACTAATTTCAGACAATGTTACGTCATTTTTTTTTTTTCAGATTTAGATATCAGTGCTGTTGGCCCATAACTATCAATGGCAGAGCTAAGTTTGCATCGTCTTGAAATTGATTTTACTTTGTCCTTTTCAAAATCATAAGAGGAGTTCATCTGAACCAACATTTTTGGTAAAATAAATGAAACAGGGATCAATTGTTTACAATTCAGAATGTGTGTGTGTGTGTGTGTGTGTGTGTGTGTGTGTGTGTGTGTGTGTGCGCGCGCGCGCGCGCGCGCGCATTCCATGCATACATGCGTATGTGGTGTGTGTGTGTGTGTGTGTGTGTGTGTGTGTGTGTGTGTGTGTGTGTGTGATAGAAAGAGTGAGAGAGATGGTCTGAGTAAAACTGTTTTTGGTAAAACAAAACTTACGATGCTGTAAAAGTAAACTTCGCAACGAGAGAGAGAGAGAGAGAGAGAGAGAGAGAGAGAGAGAGAGAGAGAGAGAGAGAGAGAGAGAGACTGACAGACAGACAGACAGACAGACAGGGACAGAGACAGAAAGAGATAGAGAGGATACCTTTTTTTCCCTCAATGCTGACGATGTCTCCTTTAATCCACAGACGGACATCGATGCCGTTATATAGGCATCAAATTCTGCCGCACATGGCTCGTTATCACTCGCTGTTCATCAAAATCATGTCGCTCAAATCACTGTCATCTGTTTGATCCCAAATGTTCTGGAGCTATCACAAAACGCTTCGAAAGGATCGAGTGTGTGGGCATCTGTCCGGAAGATTGAACTGGTAGGTAACAGCCGAGTCCTGTTTTGCTTTAGATGCGCGTTAAGTATTAGAGTTAAAACAGCAAGGCAGGTGCGTTGTGCTGTGTTGATCTGATTTGTGTGTCCCCTGGGCCGCCCTATTAACTGCGCGTACATCAAAAGTACATATGGCGCACTTAAAAAGGATTCTTTCCGCAGAAAATCTCTCTCTCTCTTTCTCTCTCTCTCTCTCTCTCTCTCTCTCTCTCTCTCTCTCTCTAGTAGTGAGCATTGTTCTCTCTGTCTGCTAAAGACTGACATGTAACTTTGATATCAAGGGTAGTTTCCTCTAAAGTAAGGAATACGTAAAGAAGTGAACAAAGTGGTCTGGATGACGGTTAAATGCATGCATACTAGATGGTTTGGATATCTCATCAAATGCAGGTAGTCAGGACCTGCGGTGAACAGTCTGTCAAACTTTGAGGTTGGAATGTAAAAAATAAAATGAAATAAATCGAACAAAAAAAGCCAATTTGCCCATTTGACTCACATGTGATGAATTCGTGCAACAGCAAGATGAAAGGCACAGTGTGGGTGGCGAAAAAGAGGTGTGGGTCGATACGTTTCCAAAAAAACACCTAAGATGGAGTGCGTGGCAGTCTGCTCTCTTCAAAATATCCATTTCAATTCTAATAAAGAATGCAGCAACTGTGCAGAATAGTACCATGATTTTTTTTTCGTCTTACAATGCACAGTCGAGAGGAGTCGCTATATTATTAACAGCAATTTCTAATTTCAAAGAAAAAAAGATGAAGTTTGTAAAAATATAAGAAGCATATGTCTTTTTTTTTTGTTTGTAGGAAAACAGTAGACGAAGATGGATCTTTTAAATCAGTAGTCTGTATGGTGCATATTAGTACGATCCGGATTGTTATGCAAAACTGGTATAACGCACAAAAGATTTGGCATGTCAGAACGTAATTACTGGTGGTGATATTCTCTCTCTCTGTGCACTTTTACTGGCCTTAAACACTCACGCACACACACATGCACACGCACGCACGCACGCACGCACGCACGCACGCACG
>JADBJO010000566.1:280000-290000 GCA_016801955.1 Conus betulinus | reverse complement strand
TCTCTCCTCCCCTCCCTCCCTCCCTCCCTCCCTCCCCCCCCCCCCTCTCTCTCCTCCTCCCAACTCACGAGGACTGGATGTTAAAAAAAAGCACATAAGTGTTTATCTGTTGTCCTCGTAAATAAAGAATTTTGTCTTGTCTTGTCTTGTCTTGTCTTGTCTTGTCTTCTCTCTCTCTCTCTCTCTCTCTCTCTCTCTCTCTCTCTCTCTCTCTCTCTCTCTCTCTCTCTCTCTCTCTCTCTCTCTCTCTCTCTCTCTCTCTCTCACTCTCTCAACAAACACACACACAACACACACACACACACACACACACACACACACACACACACACACACACACACACACACACACACACACACAAAGTCTGTGGTGTTTCTAATCAAAGGTTTCCACTGTGGCTCTCGAGGTTTATATGCTGCACTCATTTCTCCCCTTCTGTGCCTTAATAAAACCGTATATATGTGGCATTATCTCTCTTGTCTGCTTCTCGTGTATATTACATTGGCAAGTCAGCAGCTGACAGAAAAAGATGGGCCAATTCCAGAAGATAGGAAAGGAAGACATCAACTGAGATTTCTTTACCTTTAATTGGAATTCCAAAAACTCAGAGGAGATACTAAGCGAAATGAGGTAGATATTAATTTTTAAATCAGGCAGGTATATTTCAGCCATGGAACCAGTTCTTAATTGATTAGGTTGGTAACTTTTATTTACCGCGGATAGAGTAATTAGTAGGCCAGGCAGGCAACTTTTCTCCGTGGATAGTAATGACTAGGCCGGGTAAGTAGCCTTTTATCTGTGGACGTATTAATTGATAAACCCGGTAGATAAATTTTCACCTTTGAGATAGTTCATACTCGTCCAGATAGATAACTTTTACACCATGGAGACAGTATTGATAAACCCGGTAGATAAAGTTTCACCTTTGAGATAGTTCATACTTGTCCAGATAGATAACTTTTACACCATGGAGACAGTATAGGTTAAAGGCCAGGTAGAAAAACGGTTTCAGCATTGAGGTAACGATTGATAAACCAGGCAGGTAACTTATTCACCATGGGGATCTTGATCAATAAACTAGGTATATACCTTTTTTTTAACCATGGAGTAAGTAATCAATAGGCCAGATAGGTAAACTTTTTTTCTCCCATCGAGATAGCAATTAACAAACCAGGCGGGTAAAATTTACACCATGTAAATAGTAGGTGACATACTAGGAGATAACATTTTTACCATGGTGATAGTTATAAATGAGCCAAATTGAAAAAATTTCACCATGGAGAAATAATCAATATGCTTAGCAGTTTTTCAGCATGGAGAAGTTAATAATATGCCAGACAGGTACCTTTTTTGCACAATGGAGATAATGATCCAGATAGGCAGTTTTTAACCACGGAGATCAGTCGTCAGTTACGGGTCAGGTAGATAACTTCTTCACCATGGGTACAGCAATTAATAAACCAGGCAGGTAGCGTTTCGCCATGTAGATGGGTACAGCAATTAATAAACCAGGCAGGTAGCGTTTCGCCATGTAGATGGGTACAGCAATTAATAAACCAGGCAGGTAGCGTTTCGCCATGTAGATGGGTACAGCAATTAATAAAACCAGCAGGTAGCGTTTCGCCATGTAGATGGGTACAGCAATTAATAAACCAGGCAGGTAGCGTTTCGCCATGTAGATGGGTACAGCAATTAATAAACCAGGCAGGTAGCGTTTCGCCATGTAGATGGGTACAGCAATTAATAAACCAGGCAGGTAGCGTTTCGCCATGTAGATGGGTACAGCAATTAATAAACCAGGCAGGTAGCGTTTCGCCATGTAGATGGGTACAGCAATTAATAAACCAGGCAGGTAGCGTTTCGCCATGTAGATGGGTACAGCAATTAATAAACCAGGCAGGTAGCGTTTCGCCATGTAGATGGGTACAGCAATTAATAAACCAGGCAGGTAGCGTAATAAACCAGGCAGGTAGCGTTTCGCCATGTAGATGGGTACAGCAATTAATAAACCAGGCAGGTAGCGTTTCGCCATGTAGATGGGTACAGCAATTAATAAACCAGGCAGGTAGCGTTTCGCCATGTAGATGGGTACAGCAATTAATAAACCAGGCAGGTAGCGTTTCGCCATGTAGATGGGTACAGCAATTAATAAACCAGGCAGGTAGCGTTTCGCCATGTAGATGGGTACAGCAATTAATAAACCAGGCAGGTAGCGTTTCGCCATGTAGATGGGTACAGCAATTAATAAACCAGGCAGATAGCGTTTCGCCATGTAGATGGGTACAGCAATTAATAAACCAGGCAGGCAGGTAGCGTTTCGCCATGTAGATGGGTACAGCAATTAATAACCCAAGCAGGTAGCGTTTCGCCATGTAGATGGGTACAGCAATTAATAAACCAGGCAGGTAGCGTTTCGCCATGTAGATGGGTACAGCAATTAATAAACCAGGCAGGTAGCGTTTCGCCATGTAGATGGGTACAGCAATTAATAAACCAGGCAGGTAGCGTTTCGCCATGTAGATGGGTACAGCAATTAATAAACCAGGCAGGTAGCGTTTCGCCATGTAGATGGGTTTCGCATGCAATTACAGCATTAATAAACCAGGCAGGTAGCGTTTCGCCATGTAGATGGGTACAGCAATTAATAAACCAGGCAGGGTAGCGTTTCGCCATGTAGGTGGGTACAGCAATTAATAAACCAGTCAGGTAGCGTTTCACCATGTAGGTGGGTACAGCAATAAATAACCAGTCAGGTAGCGTTTCGCCATGCAGGTAGTAAAAACGTAATCTTGTAGGTTGCCTTTTTCACCGTGGAGATGGTCATTAATGAGCAAGGCAAGTGACTTTTTGCGATGCAGATGATAATCAATAATACAGGCAGGAAACTTTCTTCCTACAGAGATAGTATGGTTCTACTTCAATACGGTTCGGTTTTAGCTAGATGCAGTCTGGTTTCAGCTCGAAGCAGTTTTGTAAATAGCTAAACACAGTTTGGCTGTTGCTGGATGTTGTTTAGATGTTGCTGAGTACGGTTTAGTTGTTGCCTGAGGCAATGTGTTTTCCAATGAATACGGTTTGATTATGAATATACACTCTTTGGTTTTCAGGGAATGCAATTTCGTTTTTCCTCCACACCATTTGTATCTAACTGATCACTGTTTGGTTTTGTGCTGGATACGGTTCTGTTCTGGCTGAATATAGTTTGATTCTGGTTGAGTAGTTTGGTCCTAGCTGAATACAGTTTCGCTCTGGTTAAAATGCAGGCTGGTTCTAATGGATCCTAGTTTGATTACGGCTGTGTGCATTTTGGCTTTAGTTCCAAGCATTTGACCTTCGTTGGATACAATTTGATCCTCGTTGGCTACAGTATAGAATCAGCTGGATACAGTTTGGTTTTCGCTGGACATACTATAGTTCTAGCCGGGTACAGTATGGATTTAGTCGAATATTTCCCCGTTGGTACGGTTGCCCCCCCAGTAGGTATGTTGACTTCCTTGTTAGATGCAGGTTTTTTTTTTTCTTCTTGTTGGATATAACTGAAGTCTCGTAGCATACACTTTTCTTACCTCTCGGGAAAAAAAACACTGTAGAGTATTCACATATTCGTTCAAGTGCATTATATTTTTTTGCCCATCTTCTTTATCTTCACAACTTATTCTTCTGTAACATCTCCTCCTTGATCTTTATCTTCATTGCTCCCTCCTGTTCCACTTCTTCTTTTTTCCAGTCTCCTCCTTATCTTTATTGCCCCCTTCTTTCGTTATTTTTCAGTTGTACTTTGTAGCCCCCCCCCCCCCCCCCTCTCTCTCTCTCTCTCTCTCTCTCTCTCTCTCTCTCCTTCCTTATTTTTTTTTTTCCCTCTTCCTCGTTCTCCTCCTCCTCCTCCGCCTCCTCCTTCTCCTCCTCCTCCCTTCCTCCTCCTCTTCCCCTTCTTCCTTCTCTTCTTCTTTTTCATCTTCTTGTTCATCCTCCCTTACTTTCGTTTTCCACTCGTTCTTAACCTCTTCTATTTCTTATTCTGTTCCTTCTTTTTCCTTCTTCTTCTTCATCTGTTCCTTGCTTGTCATCCTCGACTTCTTCTGTTCCTCTTCTGTTCCTTCTTCTTCTTCTTCTTCTTCTTCTTCTTCTTCTTCTTCTTCTCCTTCTTCTTCCTTCCTCTCTTTCTCCCCTTCCTCTTCGACTTCCTCTTGTTTTTTCACTGCGTCCACCTCTGCCTCCTTTTTCTTTTTATTTTATTCCTCTTCTTTTATTGTTATTATTGTTGTTCTTTTTTGTTGTTGTTTTGTTATTTTCACTGTTACCCTCGTCACCATCATCCTCATCACCATCATCGTCATCATACTCTTCATCAACACCATCATCATCATCGTCATCATCATCATCATCATCATCATCATCATCATCATCATCAACATCATAATCATCACCATCACCATCATCCTCATCACCATCATCCTTATCATTCTCTTCATCATCACCGTCATCATCATCATCATCATCATCATCATCATCATCATCATATCGCTATCATCATTATTGTCATCATCATAATCATTATGAACATTAGTACTACTGCTACTGCTACACAACTACTACTACTATTACTACTTCTACTACTGCTACTACTTCTTCTATCACCACCACCACTACCACCACCACCACCACCACCACCACCACCAGCATCACCACCACCACCACTACCACTACTATTACTTGCATCCTTTTTCCTCTTCCTCCTCCCGCCTCCTGCTTTTTTATCTTCATCTTTTTTTTCTCTCCTCATCCTTTACTTTTCTACACAAGCTTAGCGAGCGCGAAAAGGGTATGTTCGGCGAAAAAAAAAAAAAAGCGAACTAGCCAAACACTCTTCTTCCCTCACCCCCAAGGGTTTTCCGACTGCCAGGTAACGAGAATCCGGGCATTAAAGCTGGGTAAGTGTTTATGATGTACTGAAGTCTACGCTGCACGCTCCCAGCAGACCACATGGCTCTAGGTGGGATCTGGAATACCTTGGCTAGGAGCTACGTGTAGAGTTTACAGTCGTTTACGAGGGAGGGGGTGGGGTGGGCGGACGGTTGTAGCGTTGTATAGGTTTGGTTTCTTCTTTTTTTTTTTTTTTTTTTTTTTTTTTTGCCGTTTTTGTTTGTTTGTTGTTTCATTTAATTGTTTGGTTTGGGGAATTTTTCGGTTTTTTTTTTTTTTTTTTTTTCTTTTCATTTTTTTTTTTTTTCTTATTTAACTGATTTGTAAAGAATGTTCGACTTCAATGATGGAGTGTTCCATCTGGGGCAGAAGGCCAGAAGATGGCAGTCTCGGGAGAGAAAAGGGGATGGGTGGGGGTGGGTGGGCATATAACAACCAATACTCGTAGCAATGTGGTAACACAGGACTGTTTTGCTCAGTATCTGTTACTGGACTTGGCAGCGTGACATAAGGTAATCCATGATAAAAATCAAGACAGCATTGCAACACAACGCAACAGAACTTCTTCGCACAAGATTGCTCAGGTCTGCTCATTTCAGCGATTATAAGCGTTAGCACCACGTCCAAGAGGTGGTTTTGTACAAGACAGTAACACACCCAAGGTCTGACCAACGCGCTGGGCAAATGCGTAGGTCAGACATCTGCTAAACTGTGACCACGAGACCTTCTGTAATTCTCTCATCTTAGTCGGTAATCCATTCATCCATCAGCTTTAAATCATGCGCAGTGTGGTCTCGAAACTTAGCGGATGTAGTGTAGCGTATATGGACTGATCCGCAAGCAGTCACACCTCCTTGATGAAACTGAAACTGAAACTAACAACACAACACAGTTCAGGACAATGTTAGCTTGATTTCAGTCATTGACGGGTCTTGTCGCGCCACAAAGGGGATGCTTTCGCGTGGTCAACATTGCTACCCATGTCTGACGATCAATCGCGCGTTGCATCAATCCGTTTAAGGTGGCGGTCTTTGAAGCGGAAGCGAGCCAGGCTACTGACGTCATCACAGACTCGCTGCATGAAAGGTCTGTTCTTTCCTATCCGATGTAGTGAAGAAATATTTATTCCTGCAACCTGTTTCCTCCAGACGTACCTGTAAGGAACAAAGAACAATACACCGCCCTGTCCTGCCAGCGGATGCTCAGGTGGAGGACCCAGAGTGAATTCTGTGTACGCTGGCTTATGTACAATCGTTTCGTTTGTCTTACTGTATCATTCTGTGATATTTTGCCACATGTCTTTTGGAACCCCCGCCTAGCCGACCTTCAGTTCAATGGACTCTTAAAAAGCCAGAATAGATTTAAAACGAAAAGATAACTACACAGCCTGTCTGTTATTTCTGTCAGGGATGCAGGGGTGTGGATGTTAGGAAAAAAAAATGCTGGCACAGACACAAATTGTTATTTTTATGTGTTTGATAATAACGGAGAACGAAAAATTAGTCTCAGGGGGAAAATATTAGATTTAAAAACAAAGTAGTGAAAAAAAAGGTATCGTGAAACAAATATCTGAAACTGGCTATTTTCTCCGCAAGTCGTAATCAAGAGAAAGAAACTCACTGTGTGCTGTGTCCGCTGCCGTCCTTCACCCCAGCTGTCACGTGCACCCTGGAGTCTTTCCACACAGTTCAGATTAAGAAGATGGAGCCGATAACTGGTGAGAGTGATTAAAACAGACTTGAGTCTGTGGGAGGAGGGGTGGGGGTAGGGTGGGGTGATGAGAGTCTGCCTCTTCAAAAGGTCTTGCTTGTTTTACTCCCAGTTCTTATAGAACAGGGTGTACTTTACAATGGGAACGAAGAAATGCTCTGTCTGTCTGTCTCTGTCTGTCTCTCTCTCTCTCTCTCTCCTCTCTCTCCTCTCTCTCTCTCTCTCTCTCTCTCTCTCTCTCTCTCTGTGTGTGTGTGTGTGTGTGTGTGTGTGTGTGTGTGTGTGTGTGGTGTGGTCAAATGTGTTCCACTCGCTCCAGACAAAACTTCTGAGCCGATCTTTCTGAAAGTTGTAGGTATGTTCATTATGGGTCACGGATAATGCCCGATGTTTCATTTTACCGTTATAGCCGTTACTAAACGGCTATAACAGCCGATAACGGGTTTTCTTCTGTATTGAATATCTCACGCGTATTCAGGATAACTGGGAGTACGTTTATATGCTTTGCATCTTGTTTTATCTCTGTTAAAGTTGGATTTTCACGAGGCTCCTTTGTTTTAGTTCTGTTTAAAGACATATACATATTCACGAGAGGTTTTTCGTTTAAGCCACGTTATGTAATATTCACGCAAGCTTTTGTCTTAACTCTGTTGAGGTTACATATACACAAAAGTTTTTGTTCTATCTCTGCTAAGGGTGGATATTTATGAAAAAAGTTTTTTTTAGGTCTGTTAAGAGTGGATATTTACGGGAGATCTTTGTTTCAGTTCTGTTAAGGATGGATATTCACAAGTGATCTTTGTTTTAGCTCTGTTAAGGATGGATATTCACTAAAGGTCTTTGTGTTAGCTCTGTTAAGAGTGGATATTTACCAGAGAGCTTTATTTTAGCTCTGTTAAGGTGAATATTCACATGAGGTCTTTGCTTTAGATCTGGTAAGAGAGTAATTTCCCCTTACGTGCTTATTTCAGGTCTGTTTTCTGTGGACATTCACGAAAGATATCTTGTTACATCTCTATCAGGGCCGTACATACATTCACGGGTGTTTTTGTTTCTGTTTTGGTAGGAATGGCCATTCACGAAAAGGTCTTCATTATAAACATTCACGAAAGTTCTTTGGTTTACCTGTACTTCTGGTGAAGACTCAGGAGTTTCAGCTTTGTTCAGGGTGGATGTTCATTTAAAAAAAAAAAAACTTTCTCTCGCTCTGTAAAGAGAAAGCCATTTACGAAGAAGAGTCCCAGGACGAAAGGTGCAGCAGAGACAATGGGAGAGTCGGGGCCCTCGGCTGTCATAATTCCGGGCCGGACCCTGCAGACGGTGAACCATCCATTAAACTCCTCTTGCATTCGCATTTTCCAACCCAAAACTGCTCCTACTGCTGTTGGTGTTGTTGTTGGTGTTGTTGTTGTTTGTTTTTGTTGTGTGTGTGTGTGTGTGTGTGTGTGTGTGTGTGTGTGTGTGTGTGTGTGTTTTAGTTTTAGAAATCAATGGAATGCGGTCAGTTCACGACCCGAGTCTGTGTGAATGAATTGTTTCCCACTCCCCATACTACTTGCTGCTAAGATTTCATTGGACACCTCTCACGGATGCACGTTTATTTTTGGGCCAGCCTTGACTTAAGACAAGGTCGCAGTGTGTGAGGGAAAGTAACGCAGCATATGCGGCCGGTTGCGGCCGTAACGAACACCAGGGGAGACAAACAGGTCGGCGGATACGGGCGAAACAAAATGCAAAAAAAAAAAAAAAAAAAAAATGAAGTACCAGGTTACTTCCCTTCCGGTCATGGGGACTTGAAAACAAAAACAAAAAAGCAAAAGCAAAACAAACCAACAACAACAACAACAACAAAAAACAGAACGGACTGTTGTCCTGCTGTCCTGTGAGTCGTGAGATTGTATCAGCGCCCGTTGAGTGACATCTAGTGGTCTGCATGCGGTGCTGACCGTCGTGGGCGGCTTGTTGGTCAGGTATCCTCAACTGACCGCCGGGAGCCTGCCCTCTGTGGTGCCGGGCATCCGACAATTGCATGTTGTGTTTACTCAGGGTGTCAGACGTTTGCCTTCTTTGAAGCCTTTGAAGCAGTCAACGGTTCAGTATAGTTCTGAAGTTGGCTGTCTCTTTCGGGTGACTGGCTGGAAGGATTCTTGATGTTGACGCATGTAAGAGGAAAATCACGCAGGTATGCACATCGGGTAGCTATAAAAAACGCGCGCGCGCTCTCTCTCACACACACGCGCGCGCACGCGCGCGTTCATACTCTTTCTCTATCTGTCTGTCTGTCTGTCTGTCTGTCTCTCTCTGTCTCTCTCTCTCTCTCTCTCTCTCTCTCTCTCTCTCTCTCTCTCTCTCTCTCTCACACACACCACACACACACCCACACACACACACACACACACACACACACACACACCACACAACCCACACACAGCACACACACCCACACACGCACACACACACACACACACACACACACACACACACACACACCACACACACACACACACACCACACACACACACACACACACACACACACACACACACACACACACACACACACACACACGCACGCACGCACGCACGCACGCACGCACGCACGCACGCACGCACGCACGCACAGAAGCGCGCGCACGCATTCCTCAGGACGATAAAAAAAAAAAAAACGAGATAAATAACAACAGAAAGCGTAAGAGACAGACAGACCGACAAACAAACAAACAGACGTGCAGGCAGATACCGAGTTGGCTCAACACCCAAGGTCTGAGTGTCATGGAAAAACAAGATGTAAGCGATACGCGGGCAAAGAGGGAGAGGAGGATTCGGGTGGGGATGATTGGGAGGGGGTTAAGGGGCGGGGGGGGGGGGGGGGGGGGGGGTAGCTGGCAGGTTAAAAGAGGGTGGTGCCTGCACTGCTGCCTGCAGTCACGGGTGCCAACCTCCACGGAGTCATTCCTGTGTAGGGCACCCTCCTCTCACTATCACGGGGTAGGGTGGCTGGGGGGAGGTGGGGGGGGGGGGGTTGTAGGAGGCAGGAGAGAAAGAAGAGCGGGGAGTGGGGGAGGGTTGGGGTGGCAGACACTTGGCACGATGAGAGGCGCAGAAGAGAGGGAGAGACCGGGTGGGGTCGAGGGGATGAGAAAGAGAGAGAGAGAGAGAGAGAGAGAGAGGGGGGGGGGGGGACAGAGAGGAAGACAGAGACAGACAGACGGATAGTGAGAGAGAGGGACAGACAGAAAGACAACAAAGACATAGACAGACATACACAAAGACATAAACATGCACACGGACATATGGAGAGAAAAGAAGGATTGAGAGAGACAGACAGACAGACTGACAGACAGGCAGACAGACAGAGATAAAACAGA
>JADBJO010000566.1:272500-275000 GCA_016801955.1 Conus betulinus | reverse complement strand
ATTGCGGTGAGTGTGTGTGTGTGTGTGGTGTGTGTGTGTGTGTGTGTGTGTGTGTGTGTGTGTTGTGTGTGTGTGTGTGTGTGTGTGTGTGTGTGTGGTGTGTGTGTGTGTGTGTGTGTGCTTGCGTGCGTGCGTGCGTGCATGCGTGTGTACGTGTATGTGCATGAGTGCGTGTGCGTTAGTACGTGTGCGCGTGCCTCTACATCTGTGTGTGTGCCTCTTTATCTGTGTGTGTGTGTGTGTGTGTGTGTGTGTGTGTGTGTGTGTGTGTGTGTGTGTGTGTGTGTGTGTGTGTGTTATGGTGAGTTATGGTAAATAAACTGTATGGCTGTGTGTTTCTAAAAGGTCAGGTGGAATCGTTGAACACGCACATTTACATTTGTACTAGTACAAAAAAAAAGTGACCCTGGAGCAAAAATCCACGAGGCGGAAGTCTACAGGGTGAAAGTTCACATGGGCGGAAGTCTACAGGGTGAAAAGTTCACGTGAGCGAAAGTCCACAACCCGTCAAAGACAGTCTGAAGTATGGCGGCATTCTCCGTATAGAACTCCATTCTTGTGCGGAGGACAGAAGCAACTAGCCCTCCCGGACAAAAAATTTTTACCTCCCTGAGAGAACAACCGGAAGGAGCGGGTGACATACGCCATGGGAACGCAGGAAGTCATCGATCTTGGCGCACCCTTCAGCACCCTTGAGCATCCTTCCAGAGCCGTTGTCTGCTGATGTCTGCCTTCACAATGAGGCCTCCCAGCCCTGTGTAGGTCCACCAGCGAAGCCTGCCCAACGACTGATATACATCGGATGGAGGGGTCTGCCAACGACGTCACTGGTCTAGAATGCTTCAGCATTTCTGGACCTCAGTGTCTCTGATGAAAAGATCGCCTAATGACTAACATACTCACCTAAGAAGGGAAAAAAATCACGAGTTCGTTGTTAAGTCTCGTGTATGACTTTTTTTTTTTTAACCCAGTTTGATCTTCGGGCTAGCTTTTCGGGTCAGTCGACAAACGGAGGTCATGTGAACAGTTTGCACTTTACGCACGTAAAAGAACCCAAGATACAAGGTACTTGCCTCCGACGAAATTCTGTAGAAGAAAAAAAAATCACTTTGAAAGATCAGCGGACGCATATGCAGTCCAAGAGAAAAAAAAAAAGAGCATGAACTGAACTGGAAAAAGCGTTAAATAGTTTGTTAACTTCAGGGTGGCGGCGAGAGATTATAGAGGTGGGGCTTTGAGGGGTTGGGTGGGGGCGAAGGGTCTGATAACAAAACCCGACGCGAGTACTCTTCCTTCACCCGTTTCAACCCGCCTTCCTTGCCCTACCTGTACGCCTCCCCCCCCCCCCCCCCAATCCCCCCGCCCTCACGACCTCACGTGCGCGCAGCAAGTTCGCTCCCCTGTGAGGTGCTATCTTACAAACCGTGCCGAGGGTGTCCGACACAAGGTGTGATAAGTCATATACCCCCTCCCACCAGTATTGACTCTGAAGGCTCTATGACATTCGCAAGAAGACCGCAGTGACTCGGCAAAAAAAGGGGTTTTCGTTGTTATCAGCGGTCGTAGTACCTCAGATCATACGATGAGGTGTCTTTACAAGCCAAACGTACGCCAGGCATGGCACTGGGAGCCGACAAATATTTACCCCTGTCCGTTTTGACTGTCGGCCTTTCTAACCCACACCACCCTTCCTCGCTCCCTCCATCTTCTCTCTTCTTCCCCACTCCCCACTCTTCTTTGCCCCGTCCACCCCCCCCCCCCCCCCACCACCAACCATCTCCCCATCCCCTCTTTGCGCTGGAAGTGCTGTCGGCGTTTCCTTTGCTGTCTTGAAGTGGTGGTAGGTCAAACGAAGGTTAGGGTGGGTGGTTATTCTGTGGGTGGGGTAAAATGGAAAGCGTTTTTATTTCTTTATGGTATTGGGATACAACTAGGTGGAACGGGTGGGGAGGGCAGGGGGGTGGGGGGTGGGGGGGGGGGGGGGCGAGGGGGTTGCTGAGTAGAAGGGAGAAGAAAATGCGGGGGGCGGGGGGGGGGGGGGGGTTATTCTTTACTCCAAAATACATGTGTGTGTGCGAGCACGCGACCGCGCGTGTGCGTATTGGCACATATGCATTCCAAGTGTGTGTGTGTGTGTGTGTGTGTGTGTGTGTGTGTGTGTGTGTGTGTGTGTGTGTGTGTGTGTGTGTGACATCTAATTGTGTGTGCTGTGTTGTGTTGTGCTGTGCTGTGTGTTGTGTTGTGTTTGTGTGTGTTGTGTTGTTGTGTCATGTGTGTGTTGTTGTGTTGTTTTGCGTTTGCGTGTGTGTGTGCACGTACGCAGAGCATGTGCGAGTCCTTGCTTTTATGTGTGCGTACTCTCGCGCGCACCTGTGCGTTATGAATATGATTATTGTGCCCACAGACGTGTTAACGTGCAATTTTAAGAGTATGGATGTGGATTTGTAGATGTGAGCGCGTATAAGCATGCATTCATGTGTGTGTGTGTGGATGTGTGCGA
>JADBJO010000566.1:265000-270000 GCA_016801955.1 Conus betulinus | reverse complement strand
GGGGGGGGGGGGGGGGGGGGGGGAAGAGATACTAGGGTAAGAGGAGGGGGGGGGGGGGGGGAAGGAAAAAAGTAGATCGGTGTGGAGAGAAGTGACCCGGTACAAACTCTTTGGTTTAAAAACAAACAAGCTAACTACAACAACAACAACAACAGCAGCTGCAGCAGCAACCACGGGCCAGTACGGGAGCTCTCACAAAAGGAGGTGTTGACACGCACATGCCACATAGTTCTCCTTATACCTTACTGTGACAGATATGCATACAATGACCCCCTTGTTTCCAATGGCCATACACTGATATTTTCTGAACTGTATGTTGTCCTGTTCCCATGACGAAATAATAAGCGCCCATAACTCCAGACGCATGCTGCTTGCAACACGGAATCGCCTGGCAGAAATGCCGACACAGACAAGAGCACACGGAACAAAACAAGGAGACTATTCCCATGGTCAGTTCTGTGGGCTCTGTGTTCCTGTCTGCCGTTCTGTGGGCGCTGTCTTCCTGTCTGCCGTTCTGTGGGCGCTGTGTTTCCTGTCTGCCGTTCTGTGGGCGCTGTCTTCCTGTCTGCCGTTCTGTGGGCGCTGTCTTCCTGTCTGTCTGCCGTTCTGTGGGCGCTGTGTTCCTGTCTGCCGTTTCTGTGGGCGCTGTGTTCCTGTCTGCCGTTCTGTGTGCGCTGTCTTCCTGTCTGCCGTTCTGTGGGCTCTGTGTTCCTGTCTGCCGTTCTGTGGGCGCTGTGTTCCTGTCTGCCGTTCTGTGGGCGCTGTGTTCCTGTCTGCCGTTCTGTAGGCGCTGTGTTCCTGTCTGCCGTTCTGTAGGCGCTGTGTTCCTGTGTGCCCGACGATTCGGTCTTGTAAACAGCATGCGTTCGGAGGAGTTATGGGCGAGGATATATTTCGTCATGAAAGCAAGTGTTGCCCTGCTTGTTTGTTATGTACTGTTATTGTTCGCTGCCTTATATCAGATTTCTTTTTTTTTTTATGTGTGTTTGTCTGCATGACGTCTGGTTTCAAGTTGCTCTCTGCGGTGGTTTGAAGCCCCCGCGCGCGCGCGCGCGCGCGCGCGCGCGCGTGTGTGTGTGTGTGTGTGTGTGTGTGTGTGTGCGCGTGTATGCGTGTGTGTGTGTGTGTGTGTGTGTGTGTGTGTGTGTGTGTGGTGTGTGTGCGTGCGTGCGTGCGTGTGTGTGTGTGTGTGTGTGTGTGTGTGTGTGTGTGTGTGTGTGTGTGTGTGTGTGTGTGTGTGTGTGTAGAGAGAGAGAGAGAGAGAGAGAGAGAGAGAGAGAGAAAGACGCTCTTTCATTCCCTTTCCATTTAGAGAGCTGCTTTAAGATTAGGACCAGATGCGGTGAGAATAGGGAATGTCATTCAGAACTGCCAAAAGAAACATGCAGCTCAGTTGATTCTCGCCGAACAGACCTAGATATCAGACACAAAGTAGCTCTGTTATGGGAAAGAGGAGAAGGGTGGGGGAGAGGGCAGGAAAGGGTGTGGTGGGTGAGGTAGATGCCACCTCTCTCTCTCTCTCTCTCTCTCTCTCTCTCTCTCTCTCTCTCTCCCCTTTCACTAGCCACCCATCCACCCCTCTCCCTCTCTCTGTCTCTTTGCCAAAACCTATTTTGCTGCTTCCAGTTTAAGTGAGTTGGGTTAACAAACTCATTTGAGTAGCTTATACTGTCAGCAGACACCAGCAATATAACTCAAAAAAAAACGATTGCCAGTTTCAGAATTCCACCTCTGTTTGTTTCAAAACGAGCTTGATGGTGTAGTGCGTGGTGACGTTAACAGCAGATCAGAACATAATGTATACATTAAACGGCAGATTACCGAGAGTAAAGAATTCAGACCGCTTTGTCTACCAATCAGAGGGCGCATGTATTTCTGGTGCAGGGAGAGGGGTGGGGGTGATGTTGGAGGAAGATCGTGGCTTGATATCAATCGAAAGGAATTCCTTGTCGACCTCTGACCCTTGAAAAGAAAATATTCGTTCTGTTTGTATTGAAGGTCTTGTGGGGGTTTACGTGTGGAAAGAAGTTGAATAAGACCATTTCTTTGTCTGACACGCACACGCGCACGCGCGCGCACACACACACACACACACGCACACACACACACACACACACACACACACACACACACACACACACACACACACACACACACACACACACACACACACACACACACCACACACACACACACATATACATATTATATATATATATATATATATATATATATATCGGATTAAATGACTGGTTCACTTCTGTAAACGTCTTTGCTAGTGGTGGCTAAAACAGACTGTGTGACTGAGAACAGCCAAAAATACGCATTGTAAATCAAACGATGGAATACAGGATATTAGAAAGACTTCTTCCTTCTCCTCCTACTGCTCTTCTTCTTCTTCTTCTTCTTCATCTTCTTCTTCTTCTTCTTCTTCTTCTTCTTCTTCTTCACGCTCGTAGTCCTTGGCTGTCCTCTGAAGTCCCCCCCGGGCATTCCCATATCTTCTGGCACGTTGCGGCCCCCTTCTGGTTCAGGTTCTGTCGCTCAGGTCAGCGTGACTAGGCAGTCCTGAACAATAGGCTGTGCCATCTGCCCCACCCGCCCGCTCTGGCATTTATGGGAAGGAGATCTTCAGCTAGCAGCGACTATGGCTGTTAACCTTTCACTGCCTCGTCCGTGAATTGATACACCTGTTGTGATATCGTCAGGCGCCCTAATGCAGTAAATCTTACAGTCAGTAACAAACACGTAGGGTAACTCTTGTTCCCACGACGAAATAAGTACAGGGGCCCATAACCCCAAACGAATGCTGCTTACGACATCAAATCGCCTATGGGCCTGTGATCATTTCATCGTGAGAGCGAGAGTTATCTTATTTTTGTTTGTCATTTACTGTTTACTGTATCCTGCTTCATTTAAGATTTTCTTGTCACGTAAAAATCTTCTGCAGCAATTTCATGGCAAAATTGCTCAACGAATTCAATGTGGGAGTGCTCTGACACATTGCAGTCACAGAACTGATTGTGTTATTTACTTCAGTTATACAATGATCAATGAGACCCGACTGCAGAACGATTGAATCCTGTCGGGAATTGAGTTCTGTATCTCATTCCCCCTCACCTCAACCATGGTCCAGGGTTGGCTGTGAGCTGATAGCTGTCTGATCGCAGCTCTCCTAAAGTTCCAACGCACAAAGTGGGCGGTCTAACAGTTTGGAGGAGGGGGGTAGGGGGAGGGCGGGCAGCCAGGGAGAGGGGGAGAGCGGGCAGCCGGGGGAGTGGGGGGAGTGAGTGGGGGGGAGGCAGCCAGATTTGTTGACAGTTGCTTGACGGGGTCAGTGGTCGTGTATGCTGAAATGGCGTGAGAAGAGTGGGGTTTCTAGAAGAACGCCCACGTACGCGGATACCGCCACCCAGGGAGCATGGCGGAGGCTTTATCTTCGATAAGAAGAATCTATGAATACAGAATGATACAGAAATCATGTGAGTGCTGTCTCAGTTCTGTCTTGACGACTTGTCTGAAGGGCCTGCCTTCCGTTCACAGAGAGCGGTTCTCAAAGCAGGGGATCGAATAGACACTGAACAACTGCGCTGGCATGTTGAATACAAAGGGCAACAACTCTATGTCATTCAAATAAACAAAGAAAAAAAAAAAACTACGGGCTGAAATAGGAGATAACGCAGGTAGCTATATCATACCCTCATAATGATCCTTTGTGTCACGTGATCGTGCCATTATGACACTCGCAGACGGGAAGAGAGACCAAGAACAGGAAAGAAGATTTGAAGAAATTTATAAATGAAAGAAAGAACAAAAAAAAAAGGGAAGGAAGAAAGGAAGACAGAAAGAAGAAAGACGCAAAGAAGCAAAGACGGAAAAAGAAAGAAAGAAGAAAGAAAAAAAAAAAACAGAGAAAGAAAAGCAAACAGGCACAGACAAAAAAATAGGACAGCAAAGACAGGTAGACAGATAGAAAGAAAGAAAGAAAAAAAACCGACCGACAGACAGAAAGGTAAAAAAAAAAAAAAAAATCTTCCAAGATTGAAGGAAGAGTACCTGTTACACTTCGCGTTGTGTTTCTTTTATGCACGTGTAGAGATTTCTGGCACTGAACGCAGTGAGTCAAGTTTTTTGTTCCAGTAAATATGGTTCATCGGCACTGTGAGTCACTCTCCTGAGTCAGTAGAAAGAGATGCAAAATATACAGTGTTTAGGATCATAGTTGAAATGAGTGCTTGTTATCTTGTGTGTGTGTGTGTGTGTGTGTGTGTGTGTGTGTGTGTGTGTGTGTGTGTGTGTGTGTGTGTGTGTGTGTGTTCTAAGCTTGTATGTTTATAAGGCGGTACCTATAAGGCCGCAACGATCCTGTTTTTCTTTTGCGCTAAGCATGTCAGTTTAGATGACATTATGTAATCTCTCTCTCTCTCTCTCTCTCTCTCTCTGTGTGTGTGTGTGTGTGTGTGTGTGTGTGTGTGTGTGTGTGTGTGTGTGTGTGTTGTGTGTAAATGTAAAAGTGTGTGTGTGTGTGTGTGTGTGTGTGTGTGTGTGTGTGTGTGTGTGTGTGTTGTGTGTGTGTGTGTGAAACATTAAAATGAAGTATTCGTTTCCAACGATTCCATTCATTATCTGTCTTTCATGCATGGTTTTGTGTGTGCGAGTATATATATATATATATATATATATATATATATATATATATATGTGTGTGTGTGGTGTGTGTGTGTGTGTGTGTGTGTGTGTGTGTGTGTGTGTGTGTGTGTGTGTGTGTGTGTGTGTGTGTGTGTGTGTGTGTGTGTGTGTGTGTGTGTGTGTGTGTGTGTGTGTGCGTGCGCGCGCGAGTGTGTGTGTGTGTGTGTGTAAGTGTGCTTGTGTGTGTGTGTGTGTGTGTGTGTGTGTGTGTGTGTGTGTGTGTGTGTGTGTGTGTGTGTGTGTTCAGCGCTTAACAGATATCATCATAGTGATGAAGATGATGATGATGATGATGATGATGATGATGATGA
>JADBJO010000566.1:225000-247500 GCA_016801955.1 Conus betulinus | reverse complement strand
ACAACAAAAGAAGAAGAAGAAGAAGAAGAAGAAGAAAAAGAAGAAGAAAAAGCAAGAGAGAGTTGATAGAGGAGGAAGCAGAAGAAGTAAAAGAAGAAGAAGAAAAGAAGGAAAAGAAAGATGAAGAAAAAAGGAGACGGAGCGTGAGGAGTGGGGAGTATGAGTGTATATGCGTGTGGGTGTGGGTGGGGGGGGGGGGGGGGGGGGGGGGGGGGGGGGAGAAGTTGAAGAAAGAGAAGGAGAAAAAAAAAAGAAACAATGATGTGATGATAATTATAGTAAGAAGATGCAAAATTAGTGGGAAAGTCGGTTATAAACTTGAAAAAAAAAGGCCCACTATTCCACATTTTACACAGTGTCCGTTATATAACCGTCAGTAAAACTCTTCGAATCAACCCCAAACAGATTTACACACGCTTAAAAGCTGGAAAAGTTTTAAAAGGAAACAAGTCAGTAAAACTGATAGTGACTTCCAAAGAGAGAAGGAGACTTTTTGCGCCGAGGAGGGAAAAAAAAAAAAGATTTAAAAAGAAAAGGTGGCTGAAACTTTGAAATATGAACACTGGATGCAGACTGCCTCTGGGCAGATTCAAGTTTAAACTGGCCAGTCAGTACATTCTAACTATTCAGACTATCGGAGTGATGACGTTCAACTTTAGTTCATGTAGTTCTTGTAATCGCTGAAGTCAGTATCAGTGTTTAGTAATGGTCTATATCCCTGACGTAAGCATCAGGGTGTTTAGTAATAGGTTATATCCTTGACGTAAAAAAAAAAAAAAAAAAAAAAAATCTCAGTATCAGTGTTCAGTAGCTGTTCTCTGTTTCGCTGACGTGAAAACAATGTTGTGTTTTTGTATGGCGCTAAGTCCATATCAGTGTTAGTCATTGTTCTTTGCTGTGCTGAAGTCAGTATCAGTGCCAGTGATACTTTTGTTTTTTTTTATAAGGCTGAAGTCAATAGCAGAGTTTAATTATAGTGCTTTATAGTGCTGAAATTAGTTTCAGTGTTTAGTGACACTATCTTATGGCGCTGCAATCAGTATCACTGTTTAGTTACAACGTCTCATAGCGCTGAAATCAATAGTAGTGTCTAGTAATAGCGCTATGTAGCGCTGAAGTCGACATGAATGCCTAGTAATACTTGTTTCTATTGCCGAAATCAATGTCAGTGTTGACTGCTGATTCTTTGTAGCGCTTAAGTTACTTTCTGTGTTAAGTAATTTGTTTCTTTTCATTGCTAAAGTCAGTGCCGGTGTTTATTCATAATTCGTGATATTGTTGATTAAACAGCAGTGTTTGCTGTTCAACATCAGCGTTTTGGTTGTCAGTATCAAAGTTTTGCTCGTCAGTTATCAGTGTTCGGTCGTCAATATCAGTGTTTCCTCGTCAGTATCAATTTTTGTTCGTCAATGTCAGTGTTTGGTCATCAGTGTCGAGTCTGTGTTTGGTCGTCAATATCAATATTTCCTCGTCAGTATCTGTGTTTCCTCGTCAGTATCAGTGTTTCCTCGTCAGTATCAGTGTTTGGTCGTCAGGGTCAGGGTGTAGTCGTCAACATCAATGTTTCCTCGTCACTATCAATGTTTGCTCGTCAGCGTCAGTATTTGGTCCTCAATGTCAATGTTTCCTTTTTAATATCAAGGTTTCTTCGTCAATGCCAGTGGATTCTCGTCACTATCAATGTTTGCTCGTCAGCGTCAGTATTTGGTCCTCAATGTCAATGTTTCCTTTTTAATATCAAGGTTTCTTCGTCAATGCCAGTGGATTCTCGTCACTATCAATGTTTGCTCGTCAGCGTCAGTATTTGGTCCTCAATGTCAATGTTTCCTTTTTAATATCAAGGTTTCTTCGTCAATGCCAGTGGGTTCTCGTCACTATCAATGTTTGCTCGTCAGCGTCAGTATTTGGTCCTCAATGTCAATGTTTCCTTTTTAATATCAAGGTTTCTTCGTCAATGCCAGTGGTTCCTCGTCAGTATCAATGCTTGCTCGTCAGTATCGCTGTTTGGTCGTCAGTATAAGCGTTTGGTCATCAGTTTCAATGTTTCCCTCGTCCATAAGCGTTTGCTCGTCAATATCAGTGTTTCTCAAGAAAACCAGTGAATTACATCCAATTTTAAAGAGAGTTGCTACTTTTCTTTCATGTAAGCCAAACTTCCGTCATACGATCGCCTGTACGTCTATTTAAACGCTGGCTGTAGAAATTAGGTGTTGTTTTATTTATTCAAAGATACTGTTTTCACTTCGTTGATATTCGATGTCCATCACGCAGTAAGTTTGGACATTGGGAAGCTTAGAATAAGATGCGAGTTCAGCAATTCTGCGCTGCTGGGAGGTAACCGGGTGGTATTGCTGTTTCGCTCTTCCACCGTAGGTAAAGACAAAACAGATGGAAGAGGTAGAGCCACAGGAGAATGCTATTCAGTGGTTGGGCAGAAAAAATGACGAAGACGTCTTGCTGCGCCAGCTGTACAGATCCTATAAATCTCTCTCTCTCTCTCTCTCTCTCTCTCTCTCTCTCTCTCTCTCTCTCTCTCTCTCACTGCCCTTCTATCTCGCTGCGCGTTCGGCTTCAATGCCCTGGGGTAGGCCTACCTACCTACATTCAGGTATGCTAGGATGCTGGCATTAGCTGGGGTACGTAGGGAGATGAGGATTGAGGGGGGGGGGGGGGGGTTGCCAGATGCCCGCTGGAACCGTTGGTCCGGCACCGTGAAGTCTGCTGACAGTCTGGGTATCTGGGCAGACCCCTGAGCTCCTGTCCCTTCCCTCTCTGTCTGTTTGCTCGTCTGTCTATCTGTCTGTCCGTCTGTCCGTCTCGGCCTCGGCTCTCTCTCTCTCTCTCTCTCTCTCTGTCTGCCTCTCTCTCTCTCTCTCTCTCTCTCTTCTCTCTCTCTCTCTCGCTCTCTCTCTCTCTCTCTCTCTCTCTCTCTCTCTCTCTCTCTCTCTCTCTCTCTCTCTCTCTTCATCAAATTGTTCTTAGGAAGCCAAGAAATTCTGAATTTTGAAATTTATGCCTAGCTAGAGGCGACTTTTTTTTCTTTTCTTTTTTTTTTTGTTTTTTTTTTTTTTTTAGTCCCTCACCCCCCACCTCCTCCTCCTCCACACCTCACCTCTCCATCTCCACGTCACTCTGCGTTGACCCCCTATATGATGGTCAGAAAGACAGTCTGTCTGATGGATCAGTTGACCGTGTTCTTGTGTACGGCTCGCAGTTGGCACAAGTATCAAGGGGGTTAATCTGGGCAAATTCATTGTAGCAGGTACTCTCTCTCTCTCTCTCTCTCTCTCTCTCTCACACACACACACACACACACACACACACACACACACACACACACACACACACACACACACACACACACACGAGACACGCAAACACGCGCACACGCGCACACACACACACACACACACACACACACACACACACACACACACACACACACACACACACACACACACACACACACATTCACTCACACAACGTGGCATCCCTCTAATGCAACGCGTTTTTCCTGTGGATTACAACCTGCAGTTTGCACTAAGACGTATGCTGAGATCGTGAATTAATACAAGACAAATACGGATACAATGGAATATAATACAATACAAATTACAATAGAATGGTATACAATACAACACAACACAATACAATACGACACAAAACAGTACAATGCAATGGAATACAATGCAACACAAATACAGTACAACGGAATACAATACAAATACAATACGATGGCATACAGTACAATTTTCAGATTTTCAGACTGAACTAAGTAGTTTTCAGAGTTACAGCTTAAAATCTGTTGAGCATTATTAACGAGGGAGCATAATGAATCATGGGAGCATTATTAATAAAGGGAGAGAAGAGAGAGAAGAGAGAGAGAGAGGGCAGGGGAGAGAAGGTTTGGAGGGGGGGGGTGGGGGGGGGGGTGTTGGACGAAGAGATGACGAAAGAAATAGATAAAGGAACGGAACGAAAGGAATTAACATCGCAATATTTGATAGGAACCAGTTGAAGTCACGATCACCATGAAACGTCCTGGCGTGTCACGATCATCGTCAGCACTACGATCGGTTGCAACGTCACCGTGGCGGACGCTCTGGCGTTCAGGGTTTGCGGGAAAGCCTCTTACATCTATCTGTCCCTTGTTCAAATAGCTAGCCCCAACAGGGAAGAGGTGTTGGGACCATTTCAGTCCTTCAGCTTGCCCATCCAGGACTTTTTCGATCTGTCCCATTGGGCACCCCCCCCCCCCCCCCACCACACACACACACACCCTCCGCTGTACCCCCGCGAGGTCATCCAGAACAGGGACTCGTGTCCAGGTACTTGCCTGTAGCGGCTAAGCGGGGGATACCTTAAAACTGCAAAGAGGGATCCTTTCATATACTCCTTCTTGTCGACTCATCAGCAAGACCTGCGTGGTTTCGTTTTCTTCTGCATTTCGGACTTAAACTAAACAAGAATGTGTTGAACAGACAGATAAATGAGACAAAACTGAACCCCGTTCTAGAACCTGAAGCTTGTTTGAACAGACAGATACATGAGACAAAACTAAACCCATTCTAAAAACCTGAAGCTTCTTTGAACAGACAAAATAGATAAGACAGAAAAAGAATCCACTCTAGAACCTGAAGCGTGTCTGTGTCATCAGGGGTGATGCCGACGACCTGGGTCAACTGCTGGCCAGCACCAAGCCCCAAGCCCCCGTCCTGCCCCCCTCAGGCGGAGGGGGAGGTGTTGGTGACTTCCTCCTCCACTTCCACCTCGGTGACGGACGAGGGCGGCAGAAGGCGCGAGGTGCCGCAGAAGGTTTTCGTCACGACGGACGGCGACACGGAGAGCACCACTTTCGTCCGGAGAGAACACACCGTCACCACCACCACCACGTCCTCGGAGATCGGTGACGTCAACGGAAATGACGTGGGCGGCCAAGTCGGCGGCGGCGCCGTGGGAAACCTGACGGCCCAGATCGAGGTCACCAGCTCGTTGGAGTCCTCCGTCGCCCCGACCGTGTCTGTCTGTCTCTCCCAAGCCGGCGGTGTCTCCCAAGCCTGGAGCCTCGCCCAAACCCTCGGTCTCTCCTAAACCTGTCTCTCCAGTCCCCTTCACCGCTGCCGCCGCTCCTCAGCCCGTGGAGGTGACCTTCTCCACCCAGCCCGTGCCCGCAGCGGTGGCCCCCGCCTGGGTTCCCAAGCCCACGTTCAAAGCGGTGCCTCCAAAGTAGCCCCCGAGGTGGCGCCCAAACCCTTGGCGCCCAAACCCCAGGGCCCGGCCAAGCCCACCTTCAACGCCAAAGCCGTAACTGCCGCAGGGGGCGCCCCCATGTTCGCCCGCAGAAGTTCCAGACCTCGGCGACAGCCATGTACGCTCAGCAGGCGTTCTCCCCGGGCGGCCAGCAGCCCTTCTCGCCCATGAGCCTGTCCTCGCCGCTCTCGCCCGTCTCCCAGCCTTTCTCCCCGCTCTCTCTCCCGCCAACAGCGGCAGCACGGCGCCGCCCATGTTCAACGTCCGCAACAACGTCAGCGGCGGGCCCAAAGTCTGGAGGCCCAACATGTGGCTGCCTGGGGAGGAACCCGGAGCCCACCCGGGGCAACAGCAGCAGCAGCAGCAGCAGCAACACCAACAGCAGTACTACCAACCACCGGAGTCCGCGAACGAGAACATCATCGAGGTGCCCAAGAGGATGACGGTGTGAAGGAGCGGCAGCAGATGCTGCTGAACCAGGCGACGCAGAACCGGCACTCCCTCAGCGCCCGGCAGGCCGACCCCGACTTTGACGCGCCGCCGGAGGAGGTGCAGCGGATGCAGTCGCACCGAATGAAGGTGTTCGGGCCGCCGGTGGAGATGACGGTGGAGGGCCCCTGCGACCTGGACCTGGTCCGGACCAACAGCGTGGAGAGCGAGGCGTCCAGTCCCACCTCCTCCCTGCACAGGAAGAGTGAGTTGGAGTGGGCGTGTGCGGGTGTGGGGGTGTGTGTTTGTTGTTCTTGTTGGGTGGTGGTGGAGGTGGTGATGGTGGGGGTGTGTGTGTGTGTGTATGTATGAGAGCGAGAGAGATTTTTTGTTGTTTAAGTGTGTGTGTGTGTGTGTGTGTGTGTGTGTGTGTGTGTGTGTGTGTGTGTGTGTGTTTGAGTGAGTGAGTGAGTGAGTTTGTGTGTGTGTGTGTGTGTGTGTGTGTGTGTGTGTGTGTGTGTGTGTGTGTGTGTGCACGCGCGCGTTCGTTACATTATGTGTGTGAGCGTGCGTGCGTGTCTGTGTGTGTGTGTGTGTGTGTGCGTGCGTGCGCGCGCGCGCGCGCGCGCGCGCGCGCGTGTGTGTGTGTGTGTGTGTGTGTGTGTGTGTGTGTGTAAGAGAGAGAGAGAGTTTTTTTTGCCAGTTGGTTGCTTTTTATTTTTTGCTGTAAGTGATCTCCTGCAGATCAACATACTTACCCACTATCACACCACAAAACTTCCTCCATGGGAAGTAGCACATTTCTGAAAACGTACACGGAAGCAATTTCATCCTTCTCTCTTTGATTAGGGACTCATGAAATTTTAAAACACGCAGTACTTCCACTTCTGCATAGACAAGCACGCACACGTGCTAGAACGCACACATGCACACACACACACACACATGTGCGTGCGCGCGCGCGCACGCACACACACGCATGCACACACACACACACACACACACACACACACACACACACACACACACACACACACACACACTCACAGACCGACGTGTCCCCCGATACATACATACATTCATTATATTTGAGTGTAATTTCACCAAAGATGGCGACGGTGAAAACTTTGTTTCCATCCCCACCCCACGTCCCTGTCAGTGACATTACTTTTTATCACGTCTCATTTTGGCTTCTTCCACGCCACAATCACACCCACAAAGGCCCCATCACGAGCACAAGGAGCTCTAAATATCAGGTCGCCATGAACCCACCCACCAGAGGAGGCGCTGCGCTGCTGCCTGCTCACTTCGTTTGGAGTTCAGTCCCGAGTGTTCTTGTCTAACTCATCTAGGTCGCGTGTGACAGAACCTCTACCGACGACAATGAGCACAGTTTCCTCATACATGGGTGAACACCCTGGTCTTTGACACGAACTGCAGAATGTAGAGAGAAAGTCAAGACTGAGCTCATCACACACACGCATTCAGAATCACAATTTCTGAGGCATTTAACACAGCGATCCATTCCGTGTGGAGAACGATGATTTTAGTCTGAGAAAATAGAATGAGAACGCCGGGGTCTCCATCTACCAATGCAGAACACGTTACTAATTCTGGTGCACGGGGACAAAAACAGCAGCTAAAAACATGATTCGGAAAAAAAAGTTCCTGTTTGACCTCTTGGTCTTTAATCAAGACAGCATTTTTATCCAAGTTGAAGTGTTTGAAACGGAAGGAAGCTGCTTCAGACTCAGACTCTGACTGTTTAGACCTCCGTCTTGTGGGGTTTCGTTCGTAGCTATATTTTAGTGTGTGTGGGCCGCGTGATTCGTCCAATTCTGTTAGCGTCCTTCTGATTGGGAGCTCAAAACTGTGGCGTTCACTGCTGTATGTGTCTGCGTTGGCTGGGTTGTACTCGATGTAACTGCGTTGGCTGGGGTTGTAATCGATGCTACCTTTCCTGATATATCACCCAGATGCAGATACGCTGAGCAATGGTCAAGAAACGTGTGCGACTCTCTGAGAGAGAGATGTTCTGAGAGAATGATAGTCGACGGTGTGGCCCCAGTCATTCCATTCGAGCCCGTAACACTCACGTGACAACTGTGGGTACGAGTGGATGGAGCTACCTAGACATCCTGACTCCGATAAGGTTTAAAACCTCCGACCCCCAAATACATTTCGTGGCGTTAACCACTGCATGACAGTGGATGCAAAAGTGGGATCACGATTCCCCGCAGTTGTGTATACATCCAAATTCTTTTTTAAAAATCTGCTATTAAACAGAATGTCAAACATGCAAGAGAACCACACCGACAAAACACCGATTCGTAAACAAAATGCTGTCTGTTCTGATGCAAGACATTCGCACTGCATTTAGCATTCCAGACAAGTGCTTGAAGGAAAGAGATCCTGCAACGATTCTTTACATCAGTTACCTCTCCTAACTCAAAGACAGTTGATACCATAGAACTTAGTATTTTGAAAATATAACCTTGGCTTACCTGGAAGGGAAGAAAAAACATTTATCGTTTAACAGTATCTGTAAAAAATCAAACTGAGGCAGAAGTGCCTAGAAATGCAGTGAAAGACTGCCAAAAAGTGCGTCTTAGTAACCATGTTTCGAGCTAAGAGATCTGTTGCCTTAGAAAAATACAGTTCGCCGTAAAAAGAATATGTTTAAATTGTGATCTGTTGCAGAGCTGAAGAATTTTTTCCCTCTAAATTTCATCTACGTTATATCTATTTCCCAAAAGGACTGACCTGCTGTACCCAGCCGATTCAGTTACTTAATTCCTTTCACAACATCTCTTGACAACGCTCGGTCTGTCTTCATGTTGTGACAGATTACTGAATGCGTCTCTTTTTTTTTCGGGAAAAACAATCTGTTTTTTTCGCTTGATGTGCTTTGAGAAGACCAAAAAAAAAAAAATACACATCAGGTCCCACAGAGTTTCAGACACTCGAAATAAGGACGCAAACAATATGGACGTACAAAAAATCGTGGAGAATTGCAACGGGTGTGGAGTATCCTCCAGCCAGGATGTCACACGATGCTACTCCGGCTGACAAGAAGGGCTTGTCCAAACATTCACGTGATCCACGTTCAAGGTGGGTTCAGTATTTCCCATCCCCATCCAGCTTTCAGGAGAGTCTGGCATGGGGTTCGCTGATGGGTTTTTAAAAAAATCTGTCTCAGCTTCCGCGAGCCCCCTCCTCAGCAGAATTCCCAAGCCGCTCACTCCGGCTTCTCCTTTCACAACCACATCCAGTTTGTCCTGTCGGATCCGCAACACCTGCAGCACACAGGGAGCAATAAGAATCAGGTCGACATTAGACAACCCACCAAAGGAGACACTGCGCTGCTGCTGCTGAGAGTCACATGGGTGGCGCTCAGTGGTCCCTGTTCTGATATAACGAACGCTACATGCCACTTACCTATCCCACATTAACGACAATAACAGCTTTGTCGCGTAGCCATCCTGAGTGAGCGTCCATGCCCGGAAGGCGCGCCGTAATGTTCATTCAACGACAGTTCCCAAGAGCTTGATGACACCGACGGACTCCCCCGCGGATATGAGCGTAGACAGGAAATCAAAACTTAGGCTACTACAAGAGCAGGGCGTGAAGGGCCACAGAATTTGAGGCAATTTTGATGATCAGTCAATGGATGTTGAAGATGAAGATGATTCTATGGACCTCCATTCTGGTCGGAGGTTACATGAGAGGCCTGTACTCTTCGCTTGCTTTAATGACATATCCCGGGGTCAACCAGGTCCGAGAAATACAGATACTTGCTGTCTTGATCGGTAAATTCGGACACAGCGCTCTCTGAAAACACATCTCTTCATGGTCAGCTGCCCGTGGTTCCGTCATCTTTGACTTTCCTTCCACGTCTCTGGTCACTTTCATCTTGAAGTCAGCGGTGTCAGAAAGCTTCAGACTGTCTTTGCACGGGACGTGGCGGCTCCCTCCAGTGGGGGACCGTCACACTCACGCTGGCGCTAAAGCAATGGACAGTTTTAAACTAGACGTTACATATCGCCCAATGCGTACATGCATCGAGATACGCACGGATTACGTACGTGAACTCAGCTTCGTTTTAGATCAAACGTGCCGCCGACTCACATCCCCGAAGTCCCCTCGAACCAAGGGAAGTAACACCGAAAGCACCTCCCTGTATTTTATGTGTCGACCCACATGTGTAGAATTCTGGCACCGTCGTCCATGACAGTAGCGGGGTTTGTAAACGGCGTCCTGCACGTAGTGGACCAGAACAGGCACCACTGAACGCCACAGAGGTGACTGCAACAGTACAGTGTCTCCTTTGGTCGGCCGCCTTAAGACCACCTGACATTGATAGCTCCCTGTGGATTGCTGACACTGGGACTGCGCGCCAACATGGGTTCCGGGTGTGGCTCTGTATCACCGAGCTTGAATGAGCGCCACAGGGGAGGTGGTCAATGAGGGGATACGAATTATGAGACAACAAATACATAGGTAAATAAATAAATGAAAAATTATTAATATCAATCAGTCAATCAATCAATCAATCAATCGACATCAACTGATTGAATGATCAGTTGATGGATGGATGGATGGATTGATGGATGGATGGATGGATGGATGGATTAATTAAAACAAAATAAGATAAATAAATGTTTTAAAACACATCATTGAGATTCGAACTACGGTCTTGGATTCTAGTCGCCTCCTAAAGGACCCCTGCTACCACCAAGCCACCGCGTCCCAATCCTACAGTGGGATGAGGAAGGAAAAAAGGGAGAGGGGAGGGGGGGGTGGCAGGTCACATTATCAGAGCTTTTTCTCCCTTGTTCAAATAGCCCAGAGGCAGGCATGCTTTTCAGCGTTAAAAAAAAAAAAGGAGAGACAAAAAACGTTTTGAAAATAGTAAAGAGAAGAAAAGCAGGGCATCTCAGATACACAGACTCTCAGTATCAGAATTCCAAATTGAAGTAAAAAAAAAAAATGCTAATGCACTGCGAACGGATGCCAAATGCACTTTGGTTTGGGGGGGGGGGGGGGGGGGGGGAAGGGCTTGGGGGTTTTTGTTTCTCATCTGTCTGTTTCTCTCCCGCCTACGCGTGGACGTCTGCTCTCTCTCTCTCTCTCTCTCTCTCTCTCTCTCTCTCTCTCTCTCTCTCTCTCTCTCTCTCTCTCTAAAACTGGGAAAAAATTACGACTGGGAAATTTGTGTGGGTGCATGCCCCTCTGTGTGTGTGTGTGTGTGTGTGTGTGTGTGTGTGTGTGTGTGTGTGTGTGTGTGTGTGTGTGTGTGTGTGTGTGTGTGTGTGTGTGTGTGTGTGTGTGTGTGTGAGAGGAGAGAGAGAGAGAGAGAAAGAGCTCGCGCGCGCGCGAGTGTGTGTGTGTGTGTGTGTGTGTGTGTGTGTGTGTGTGTGTGTGTGTATGTGTGTGTGTGTGAGAGAGAGAGAGAGAGAGAGAGAGAGAGTGTGTGTGTGTGAGAGCGTGTGTGTGTGTGTGTGTGTGTGTGTGTGTGTGTGTGTGTGTGTGTGTGTAATAGTGAACAGAAAAATGGTTGCAACTGCTTCTCTCTCTCTCTCTCTCTCTCTCTCTCTCTCTCTCTCTCTCTCTCTCTGCCTCTGAGTAAGTGAGTGAGTATGTGTGTGTTTGTGTGTGTGTGTGTGTGCGCGCGCGCGCGCGCGCGCGCGCGCGCGTGTGTGTGTGTGTGTGTGTGTATGTGTGTGGAAAATGGGTTTTGACTGCTTGTGTGTGTGTGTGTGTGTGTGTGTGTGTGTGTGTGTGTGTGTGTGTGTGTGTGTGTGTGTGTGTGTGTGTGTGTGTGTGCGTGCGCGCGCGCGCGCGCGCGCGCGCGCGCGTCGTGCATGCGTACATGCGTGCGAGAGAGATACAGATACAGAGAGAGAAAGAGAGAGAGAGAGAGAGAGAGAGAGAGAGAGAGAGAGAGAGTGGATAATGATCCTTTACGAAGGTTTACAAAGCATCAAAGAAAATGCATGCCTCTCATGTGACCTAACTGGAACAGGCGTGACGATAAATTTGGCCTAGGTCGGTCTTTTAGTGGCAGGTCAGAAGCGAATTTTAAACTCCAGTCTCAACGTGTTGATTGGTATTTATACCACAGTTCCGTCTTCCACTGGCTTGCAGCCCGGATGTGCCCTCCGTGCTCGGCCAGGCCATAAACAACATGTTTTGAGTCGTGTTCTTCAGGTTAAGGACACTGTTTTGTTCCAGCTTTGGTGCTGCTTTCTCCACTCAAAAATTACACTGGTTAAATAAAAAGAATGAAATTGTCAAAACATATGCTCCCGTCTAAGCGGCGCGATTTTTTCTGTGTCCTTAACGCATGAAGGCCAAGGTGAAGGTCATGGCAAAGCAACATCTAGGTCACAGCAAGAGAACATCCAGGTCACAAGAAGGCATAATCGAGATCATGGGTTGGGGGTTACTACTGTTCTTTATGCGAGAACGGTGAAGTGTCATACATCTTTTTTTCGATTCAAGCTGGTGTAATAAATAAGTACGTAGAACACTTTGAAAAGTACCCTGGTGGGTGGTGTGGTAGATAAGGCATTCAATGTGGAACGACAACAATTCCGCGATTTGAATCTGAGGAGAAAGGAGAAGGCAGTAAGCCGAGGTGCTAGCTGTGAGTGGAATGCCCCTTGCACATGTAAAAGAACTCACGACAACAAGAGAGTTATTCCCCCGGCCACACCCTGCGGGAAAGAAACAAAGAACTCAGTTAGAAACTGACAGGTAAACAAAACAGAAGATGGGAACAAGTGCAGCTGTACAAAGACACCTCGCTTCCGGGCACTACTTGAAATTCTAATACAAAAATGTGGATACAAAGTTAAAACAAAACACATCTGGCACGTGAAGCGGATCTCTTGTTCTCAAAAGTTATAGAAATGTCAGTCAAAGAGGACATGTTCCCAAAGGCAGGCATTACACAGTAGGCATTCTGTTCAACTGACTTGTTTTTTAAGTAATCAGATGATTCCAGCATCAGTCCCGCACTGAATGTACACTGGTTGGACACCACCGATGTGACTCGGCAGCAGCGCCGTGTGGACTGTAAGTGGATAGCCTCATTACGATTTGACATTGACTGCACCCTATTGCATGCATTGCTTTTTTTTTTTTTTTTTTTTTTTTTGGGGGGGGGGAGGGGGAGCAGGGCAAGCCTGGGTTAGAAGGGCGTGAGGGTAATGCCACTTGGGGGAGGATATATGTGGATGGGGAGAGATGGAAGATGACACAAAGAGAGAGGAGAGGGAGGGGGGGGGGGGGGGCGTGAGGCAACAAACCTATACTGGCTAACTTTAAAACTTTACGCGATGGCCACCGTATGGCCCTCAAAATTCGCAGAAGATTCTGTGTGCAGGTGCACAATAAGAAATGTGAAGCCATTTGGACAAAATCTAACTCTGTGACAGAGAGAAGTGTCGTTGCACGCATTTCTACACCCCAGCAGCAGACAGTTTTTAAACAGAAGATTTATCCGCACTTTGAACAGTAACAGACAACAGTAACACACGCATAGTCTGAAAACACCCACGTTTGTAAGAGAGAGTTCCTTTGTTTTTTTTTTTTTTTGTTTTTTTTTTTTTTTATCATAGCAAAAACTTTGAGGCGTGAGTATATGTCGAACTAAGATCCTAGCAATGTTTGGCACAATGGCGAATCTGTTCGTGGTTGGCTTTGTGTGTGCATTTGCCGAGGAAGGCTGTGTAGTCAAGGAAGGTAACCAGTTGCACACCAACCTGACGATATGTATGTTTGCTCAACAAAGGTATGAACTGTATGAAACACAGCTGTGAGAAAAACACGGGTCATTAATGCATATCAATGATTTCACTTTGTGACAGTAACAGACAGACAGACAGACAGACAGACACACACACACACACACACACACACACACACACAACACACACACTCTCTCTCTCTCTCTCTCCTCTCTCTCTCTCTCTCTCGCTCCCTTTCTCTCTCTCAGCCACACACACACACACACACACACACACACACACACACACACACACACACACTGTCTCTCTCTCTCTCACACACACACACACACACACTGTCTCTCTCTCACACTCACTCACACACACACACACACACACACACACACACACACCACGCGCGCGCGCGCGCGGCGCGCGCACAACACGCACACACACCGCACACACACACACACACACACACACACACACACACACACACACACACACACACACACACACACACACGTTTGCACTCACGCACAAAGAGAGAGAGAGAGAGACAGACAGACAGACAGACAGACAGACAGACAGACAGAGAAGAAGAAGAAGAAGAAGAAGAAGAAGAAGAGAAGAGAGAGAGAGAGAGAGAGAGAGAGAGAGAGAGAGAGATAGAGAGAGAGAGAGAGAGAGAGAGAGAGAGAATCCACGCACACCTGTATTTCCAGTAACACGCTTCTGCGGAAACAGAAATCAGCCACAACTACAGTTAATAACCAAGAAAGAGTCTGAAGACACTCACGACGACGTGCAAGGCATCAAAGTCCTCTGGCACCAATGCCGTCGTCGATCCTTTACCGGTCACCAGGTCGTGGTGGAGCAGCTTCTTGACGTAAATAGTGCATTCCCTCAGGGGGCACCTGTCTGATGGTGCTTCATCTCTTCGCGAACGGGCTGATTGCTGGTGGCATCGGTAGACATTTTTCTTTCCTTCGTGGATGGGAGATAGGAGAAGACAACGCTGCTGGCGCCACACCGCAAGCGCACTTTATCGATGAAGTGTTGTTGGTGTTGTTGTTGTTGTTTTTGAAATAAGGTTCTGTGCCGTTAGGATTCGGTTGGGATTAGGTGAGGATTAGTACTGCAGTCAAGGTTAAGGTCTGAATTTGGGTTACAGTCTTGTAAGGGTTAGGGTATGATCATTAGTCCTGTAGTTAGTTAAGTAAGGCATGCTTTAGATTGGGGTGAAAGTCTGGTAAGAGTTAGGGTGGGCATCATTAGCACTGGAGTTAAGATAGCCGAAGGTTTGGAGTAGAATTAGGTTCATGCATTCAGTGTTGGAGAATTTCACCGTTTTCACACACACACACACACACACACACACACACACACACACACACACACACACACACACACACACACATATATATATATATATATATATATATATATATATATATATATATATATATATATATATATATATATATAAGATTAAGGTGTTGTGTGTGATATCATTAGATAACCTTCGTCGTTTAACTGATGTCCAGATCTGTATGGCAGGAAGATTGCCTTCAGCACAAGATATTCAGACTTTGTTTATTCTGCGAATTTGGTGGATACGAAATTGGGTAGCCATGTTGCCCAACAGCATGCTCTTACTGGTCCTTTTTTTTTTTTTTTTTTTTTTTTTTTGTTTTGTTTTTTGTTTTGTTTACCCACACGAAGATCCAAGTCTTGACAACAAGCTCGCTTCGAAAAACAAAGTAACGGCGAGGTACTGTGTGGTAGGAAATGAAACGACTTGACACCAACTTACCTCAAACTTAAAAACAAAATGGACAAGCACGTTTCGACACTTCAGCAGCCCCCCCCCCCCCCCCCCCCCCCCGAAACACACACACACATACACGCGCACACCCGCCAACCTAAAAACAAGACAGACATCCATGTTTCGACACCCCCCCACTTTTTGTTCCCCTCCCTCCTTCTCTCTCCCCCCCCCCCCCCCCCCCCCAAATAACTGAAAAACAAAGTAGACAACTAAGTTCGGAGTGTCGTGAAATAAAGCGTTCATTTCCATTGGATTAGACTGGTCCAAAAAAACAAGCTTTCGAAGTGACTCTGCTACGAGAGGTAAGGGTTGGGGGGCGGGAGGGCGGGGGAGGGGGGGGGGGGGGAGAGAACACTATTTGTAGAATACTTTTTGAAAAAAAAAGGAAACAAAAATACAGCGAAACGGGGAAGGGCAAAACGGAATCTAGCCAAGAAAACCTACCACAGAAACTGTGGGCTTTCTTCTTTTTCTTCTTCTTTAACAATGCCTCTGATTTTTTTTTTTCGGAAAGAGCTACGAAATCCTTTAAGACGCTTGCACACTGTAGCCAGCTTCTAGATTCTCTTTTTTTTTTTCTTTTTTTGTCAGAAGATTGTCGTGCTCTTCTTCTGTGGCAACTTATGGTGTGAGCGTATCAACCTGATGTATGGTTTCTGTGATGGAAGCAAGTGCCTGTAATCAACACTGTTTGCTCGGCTAGGCCACGACAGGCTTCACGAGCTGTTGCTTTTCTTGCTGTGGCGTGTTACATGATGTTTGCAGAGGGAGGGAGGGAGAGAAGAGAGAGAGAGAGAGAGAGAGAGAGAGAGAGAGACAGACAGACAGACACAGACAGACAGACAGACAGACAGACAGACAGAGAAGAGAGAGAGAGAGAGCAACTTCTCTCTGTGGCGTGTTATTTGATGGCATTAGAGATAGAGGGAGAGAGAGAGGGGGGGGGAAGAGAGAGAGAGAGAGAAGAGAGAGGTGGGGGGTGGGGGGTGGGGGGAAGCAAAATACTGTGTATTCTGAGTGTTAATTCTAAAGACAAAGATGCAAGTGGAAAGTCGAAGGGGGAGAGCAGAAATGAGGATGGGTAGGGAAGACAACGTTGATTAGAAGCTCACAGATCAACGAAAAGGAAGGGGATATGAATGTTTGTCTTATGTGTTGATGACTGTGAAAAGAACAAAAATCGCAAATATGGAGAACGAAGGAGAGAGAGAGAGAGAGAGGGGGGGGGGGGGGGAGAGAGAGGGAGAGAGAGAGAGAGAGAGAGAGGAGAGAGGAGGGAGAGGAGAGAGAGAGAGAGGAGAGAGAGAGAGAGAGGGAGGAGAGAGAGAGGAGAGGAGCAGAGAGAGAGAGAGAGAGAGAGAGAGAGAGAGAGAGAGAGAGGAGAGAGAGAGAGAGAGAGAGAGAGAGAGAGATAGGCGAGCGCGAACAGGCAACCCGTGCAGACAGACAGAAGAGATAGAGAAAGTGATAGACAGAGATAGGTGGATGACAAAAAGAGAGGAGAGTATGGGGGTGGGTAGGCAGGGACGGGAGGGAGAGTCAGCAATAGGGCAGGTGGGAGAGAGAGGGAGCAGGGAGGGGGGAGGGGGGGGGGGGGGGGGGGGGGGGGGGGGCTACTTGCGAAAGACGAAGGCAGCGCAGAGTATGCAGTGAGGAGAGGTGTGTAGCGATGCATACATTGCTGATGACGGCTCGCGCCAAGGTCGTCGGCAGCAGCAGCAGCAGCCACTGATGATGAAGCAGGCAGAATACACGGTGTGTCTGCATCAGGCACCAGCAGCTTCGGTACCCTTCCCCTTTGTTTTTAAAGAACATTTTCTCGAAAATAAATGAATTATTTATAATTTTTCAAAAAAGAAAATTAACAAACAAATGAATAAATAAATGAAAATAAATAAATAGATAAATAAGCGAATAGATATATAGATAAATAGACATATAAATAAATAGATCAGTGATAAATAGAATAAATAACAGATAAATATGGTAAAAAATAAATACCAAAAAGGACGTGAGTGACATTATAAGCATCAACAAATCACTGCCCCTGTGCCCTAAACTAAAGATAGTTAAAATAAATGAAAAATAGATAAATGAACAAATAGATACATGGATAGATAAGTAAATAGATAGACTATGTGAAAAATAGATACGAAACGATAAATAGGAAGTTAGGACGATAGACTGTGGTGAAAAATAGATACCAAACGATAAATAGGAAGTTAAGGACACGACGATTAACAACAAAAACAACAACAACAACAATGACAACAACAACTACAACACACGTTTAGAAAAACACCAGTCACAGCAATGTACCATTCTAGACATTGGAAGTCGGATTTGAAATAACAGGAAGAGATTGGAGTACCAGCCCATATCGAGTTTCCACAATGAGGAACGTTGATGCGGTTCCTGACAATCAAGCTGCAGCAGTATTGAAAGCACCCACATGAACGTTCTTTCATTGGCACGTGCCCCGTCTTCCCTCCCCCTTCTCCCTCCCTTTTCCTCAGTCTCTCTTTCTCTCTCATCACCCTTGTGGTCCTGTTGTTCTGTATTGCATTGCATTGCATTGTGTTGCATTGTTTTGCATACTTCAGCTTTTTAAAAATCTAACAGCTGTGTATGTTTCATTCGGGCTGCTATTCCTAAGAGAAAAACTCGTCATCACAGTCTAATGTCACCCACTTTTATTCCGTCCCCGTACGGGCTTTTTATTTTTAATTATTTATTTATTTATTTATTTTGAATATGTAAGCGAAGAGATTTAGGCCAGGGGCAACTTTTTTTTTTTTGCCGTGGCTTCTTTAACGTGCGCAAAGTACTCACGGCACACGGGACCGACCTCGATGTCGTCGTCTCATCCGAAAGGCTAGCGCTCAGCCCACAGTGGTGGAGGTTTTGCCGCCGATGCCAACAGGTCTCTGACTGATTCCTACGCGAACGCTTTGTCCCACCTGGCCTACGCTCGGTAATGGCGACTGACGAGTACTCGGTTTGGGTTAGTATCGGTATGAAGACGGTACATACGGGGAATGTGTTGAGGAACGCCACCATATGTCTGTGTTGACCGACTGC
Organism: Conus betulinus; assembly: GCA_016801955.1. NCBI lineage: Eukaryota > Metazoa > Mollusca > Gastropoda > Neogastropoda > Conidae > Conus > Conus betulinus. The sequence goes on along the minus strand of JADBJO010000566.1, from coordinate 229,176 downwards.
CAGGGCGTACAGCATGCACATCGCCTGATAACGGCTGTTGAGGGCTAGTAGTCCATTGGGTATACTGAGGTTCAGTACGCTTCGGTGTGGATAGGTCATAGAATATGTTGAATGACAACTAGCCGTAACAGTCCATTCAGGTACGTGCTATTGAGATATTTAGGGTCATTTAGGTGAAGTGAGGTATGAAGGCCATCGGGGTTGAGATATATGCCATCGAATAGACAATCAGTGAATATCGGGCGATTCAGACGTAAAAGATCGTTGAAGTATGCTCGCACATTGAAATTTAGGCCACTGAGATACAGGCTACTGAGATACAGGCTGCTGAGGTATAGGCCACTGAGGTACAGCTGCTGAGATACAGGCTACTGAGATACAGGCTGAGACACAGGCTGCTGAGGTACAGGCCACTGAGATACAGGCTTCTGAGATACAGGCTTCTGAGGTACAGGCTACTGAGGTACAGGCTTCTGAGGTACAGGCTGCTGAGATACATGTTGCTGAGATATATGCCACTGAGGTACAGGCCACTGAGGTACTGGCTGCTGAGGTACTGGCTACTGAGATACAGGCTACCGAGATACAGGCTACCGAGATACAGGCTGCCGAGGTACAGACCACTGAGGTACAGGCTACTGAGATAAGGCTACTTAGATACAGGCTACTGAGATACAGGCTACTGAGGTACAGGTCACTGAGGTATAGACTGTTGAGATACAGGTAACTGAGGTACAGACTATTGAGGTTCAGACCACTGAGGTACAGACTACTGAGGTACAGCCCAACGAGGTACAGGCCACTGAGGTACAGGCTGCTGAGGTACAGACTATTGAGGCACAGGCCACTGAAGAACAGACCACTGAGGTACAGACCACTGGGGTACAGATATGGAGGTACAGGCCACTGAGGCACAGACCACTGAGGTACAGACCCACTGAGGTACAACCCACTGAGGTGCAGACCACGGAGGTACAGACTGCTGAGGTGCAGACCACTGAGGTACAGACTGCTTAGGTACAGACCACTGAGGCACAGACTTCGGAGATACAGACTACGGAGGTACAGGCTGCTGAGGTACAGACTACTGAGTTACAGACTGCTGAGGTACAGACCACGGAGGTACAGGCTGCTGAGGTATAGACCACGGAAGTACAGGCTGCTGAGGTATAGACAACTGAGGTACAGGCTGCTGAGGTACAGACCACTGAGGTACAGGCTGCTGAGGTACAGACCACGGAGGTACAGACTGCTGAGGTACAGACCACGGAGGTACAGGCTGCTGAGTTATAGACACGGAGGTACAGGCTGCTGAGGTATAAGACCACGGAAGTACAAGCTGCTGAGGTATAGACCACGGAGGTACAGACTGCTGAGGTACTGACCACGGAGGGTACAGGCTGCTGAGGTATAGACAACTGAGGTACAGACTGCTGAGGTACTGACCACGGAGGTACAGGTTTGCTGAGGTATAGACAACTGAGGTACAGACTGCTGAGGTACTGACCACGGAAGTACAGGCTGCTGAGGTACAGACACTGAGGTACAGGCTGCTGAGGTACAGACAACTGAGGTACAGGCTGCTGAGGTACAGGCCACTGAGGTACAGGCTGCTGAGGTACAGACCACTGAGGTGCAGACCACTGAGGTACAGACCAGTGTGGGGCACCTGGTGGGTTCAGCCGGTTAGTGCACCGAGCTTGCTGTCAAGTGCTTCGAGATCAAACCTCGCTGGCGCTCAACATCAACATTGCCTTTTTGGTTTTCTCTGCCCCCCCTCTTAATGTGTTGTTGTTGTTGTTTCTGGTCGTGGGTTGTGTAGTAAAGCATGTCTCCTTTTGAGGTAGTTGTCCGCAGCAGCTGCCATATCACCGTAGTGAGTGAGGTGGAGGTTGGATCTGAACGTAAACAGACTAATTGACAGGTCAGTGACGTGTATAGAGAGGCCATTGAGGTACAAGCCTTGGTCCGACCGTCCAGCTGGGTGTACAGCGGAGTGTCGGAGTTTGGCACCTGTGTTGGTTTGTGGTGCTACCACACTCAGGCATTCATTCACTCACTGTATCGGGGGAGAGAGAGAGAGAGAGAGAGAGAGAGAGAGAGAGAGAGAGAGAGAGAGAGAGAGAGAGAGAGAGAGAGAGAGAGAGAGAGAGTCCTCATCCTCTCAACCTTCATTAACGCACGGAACATGAGGAAAGAGATGAGAGAGAGGGCGAGAGTAGGGGGTGGGATAAGAGAGAGCGCGCTCACACACACACAACAACCAGACACAACACCACACACACACAAACACACACCACACCACACACACAGATGTACGCCTTTGTCACAAGTCTTAATGCAGCGATTCATGGTCAGTGAAAGGTAGCCCCCCCGCTGACCACCCCCCCCCCCCCCCCCCACCACCCACACACCACATCCACCACCCCCCCCCCCCACCCCCCCCCCCCCCCCCCCCATTCCATCCCCAGTCGCAGCCTAGTTAGTGCACTGCCGCTCTTTCTCCGAGTTGCCACTGACTGCTCGGACATCATTGACCGTTGTTGTTTGGCACTGTGTGGAAACCTACACCAACCCGGCATCTTGTGTACTGTACCCAATTCCAGACCCTCCTCACTCTCCCCACCCATCCCATCTCTCTCTCTCCCTCTCTCGTCTCATCTCTCTCTCTCTCTCTCTCTCTCAGGTCTGTCTGTGATTGCGCGCCACGTGCGAGGACTCTGATATTTGTGTGCCCCCCCCTCCCCCCCATCTCTTTACCTGAGGGAACACACACCAACATATACACATACGGACGGCGCAACAATAGTTAATAACACACCCCAGCGGACCCAACACACACTCCCCTTCTCCACCTTTCACCTCCCCTTTTTCATTCACCTCAGTCGTTCGCGCGCCCCCCGGTCGGGCGCCCCCGCACCCCCTCCCCCGTCCCCTCTCGCCCCTTCGCGCCCCCACCCCCTTTCTCGTGTTCGGCCCCCCACCCCTCCTCTCTTCCTATCGCCTTCGTACTTCGTCTCCATGATTCGGCCTGGGGTTCGCTCGCACTATGCCACCCCCCCCCCCCCCCCCAATTTCTTTCTTTCTTCTTCCTTTCTTCCCTTTCTGTTTCTTCCACCTTTTTTTTCTTTTCCTCCTTTCATTCTTTTCCTGAGGGAACACCCCATCTACACTTTCTCGCACTCTAGGTTAATAACAAACCCCGGCCAAACACCCACTCCCCTCCGCCCCCTTCCCTCCCGTTCCCCCCCCCCCCCTCCCCCTCCCCATACCCCCCCCCCCCCCCCCCCCCCCCCCTCGCACTCGGTCCCCCTTCTCTCTCTCCCTCCACCCCATAACCCCAAACCCCCCCCCCCCCACACACACACACACACACGGAGCAGCGGTTCTTATTCCAGGCAACTGCAGTAGTCAGTTGCTAAGGTGGTAGTCTTGTGATTACCTGCAGAGAGAGAGAGAGAGAGAGAGAGAGAGAGAGAGAGAGAGGTCTCGGGCGCGTAGTAGTATTGTCTCATGCTCTAAGTCGTCCCTCAGCCGGCACTGGCTGCAAGTCCCGTCAGTGTTGTATATCAGTCAGCGCTACATGCACTAGCAAGATGTCAGTGATCACGACGGTGAAAAGTGTTGAGCTGTTAACGGCAAGAAATGAACACTGCTGCTTTGAAATGACCAGGCCTGTAGTGAATGCTGTGTGACCCCTGCTCTCCTGTGCGTGCAGAAAAGCTGTACGCGGACTCGGCCTTCTACGAGGACCCTCGCACAAGTACCCCGACCATCGAGGAGCAGATGAGGCTGTGTCGCCTTATTTCCCACTCCCTGACGTCAGCCGCCAACCGGAGAGCGCGCGGCGCCAAGATGTTCGCCAAGCGCAAGCGCAAATCCAGCAAGTGGGTGCACGAGGGGCACAGCGAGTGGTCATCCTCCGGCGCCGGCGACGTCGCCAACATCGACGACCTAGACAGCGAGCTGGACCAGGAGGAGGGCGGCAGCAAGCAGCTGTTCCTGTTCCGCATCCCCAACCTCAAGCACCGCGTCAGCAGCCCGAGCGCAACACCAAGATGAGCATGAAGAAGGACGAGTTCGAGCGGCTGCGGCTGCAGGCCCAGAAATGCGACCACCGCACCGTGTCCCCGGGCACCTGTTTCGACATCGCCGCTGACCTTAAAGCCCACAAGG
>JADBJO010000566.1:172500-215000 GCA_016801955.1 Conus betulinus | reverse complement strand
GAAATGTTACAGGTGTCGTCACTTATCAGAGAAGCCGTGAAGTGATTTCCGTACTATCTCCAAACGGCACGTACACACAAATGCATCTCCCCATTTTACAACACGTTGACAGACAACCAAGTCACAGTACCACAATATGGGATAGCTAATACAGTGTGTGGTATGATTTGTCCTTCGGGGCTCACTCTCTGTAGAACTGTAGGAAAGGGGAAGGTGCCATTTACAAGCGAAGCAAATTTGATCCACTGGTCATCACAGCAACTTGCAAAAAAACAAACAAATATCTTCTTCTTTCTCTTACACATCATCTGAACTTCAGTAGAGGTAGTGCCTGTTTGTTAGTAGTGTCTTGCGCCCCCCCCCCCTCCCCAATTCACTAAGAGAGAGAGAGAGAGAGAGAGAGAGAGAGAGAGAGAGAGAAACCCATGCAGCAATCTGTGTAACAGTCGATTGTCCTCTGTCGACCCGTTCGAGGTCCTAACTCAAACACTGGACCGGAGTGAGCGACGTGTATGTCAATGATTGGTTGTTTCATGCTTGCACCCCCCCCCCCCCCCCCCCCCCCACTCCATCCTCCTTTTCCTTCATCCTCCTCAGTTCGGGTCCTGTCCTGACCGATCGGGTTGCCTGTGCTACTTCTTACTGTTTATTCTTTCATTTATATTTTCATTTTCATTTCTATATTTTTTTAGTTGTTTATGTTTTTAATTTATGTTTATTCGTCCTTTATTTAATCTTATTTATTTACTTGTTTAATTATATGTGACGAGACATGGTCGCCAACTAACGCCGGCTGCACGTGCTGTAATTAGCCGATAGACCGGCTTAGTGTCTTTGCGGCCAAAGACCCCCTAAGCATCTACCAGCCCACCCCCTTACATTCGTGAAGCGCTGCTTTTTGTCACAGACAGAAATTTAAAACTGCCACTGAACTTACTGTCGCATGAAACGATTTTGTGGTGTGACGAGGCATTGATGATTATGTTGACCTATAAAGAACTGACATTTTCAGAAAATTATGATAACATTAGTTTGGTTTCCCCATCTGCTCCCCGCATTCCGCCTCTGTCTGTCCCACTTACAGCTAATAAGTTGACATGACACGTCTGCTTGTCGAACCGTGTAATATCAAACAGATATCCTAACATGCGCATGCGCGGACCTCGTGGGCCTTCCGGCTTGAAGGGTGTGTAAACGAACAGGTGGGCCTACTAGAGTTACGAAGCCGCAGAATCGAGAGTCTAAAAGAAAAACAAGATCAGCAGATTCCCGATCATCATCGCTGGCTCTTCAGAAACACGCGCCCATTTTCTTTCACTTCTTGTAATTTGTTCGCAATTTCGTTTTATTGTCTCAGAGAGAGAGAGAGAGAGAGAGCATTTGTATTCACGCGACAGTTACGTGTAACACAGGCAGATAATCTTCGGGTAGCCTAGCACGCGCAGTTTCGCGATTGCTTCGGGATAGGTTTTCAGCGGTGCCAGAGAGGAGAAGGCCCTTTCCTTTTTAGGCGACTGGCACGACTGCGGCCGCTGCGGCAGCGCTGCGCAACGCGCAACGCGCACCGCACACAAAACACACTCACCCATACACACGGCAAGTGGCGCATGCTTTCACCTGCATGGGTCGAACGCTCAGCGGTGAGGTACGTTATCAGTGCAGCCTCCTTGAGAGAGAGAGAGAGAGAGAGAGAGAGAGGGGGGGTGGAGGGAGAGACACTGGAACGAGGTGCCGGTTGCTTTTGGCGCGTGATCAACCTGTGTATGTGGAAGAAAGGTCAAACCCTTATCCGCTTACTTTGCAGATTATTCGTTGGTTTGTTTTTCACTTTCATCACTGGTTACCAGACAAACTGACTGGTTGCTTGCCGATACTGCAGGAACTCTGGTTTGGAAACAACCTGGCCGTAAACCTCGCCTTCAGGGTATGCTCGAGGGTGACGCTGAAAGCGGGGGTGATTGCCTTTTTTTTTTTTAATGCAGATAAGATGTTTACTCACTAAAATTTATTGCAACAGAGAAGCGAGGCTGACAGTATCGACAATAAAATCATGCTCCGTGTTATAGTTGCCGTTCGTTATCGTTTTCGATTGTTACACTCTGTCCTGTAGAACAGCAGCTAACGGTTCTTCGGTTGTTTAACACAAACACTGAAACAGCAAATTTATAACACTGGTACTAAAAGAAATGCCCCCCCCCCCCCCCCCCCCCCCCACCCCAACCTAGTTACCAGTGCTTTCGCACAGTTCAGTCGACTCGGTCGTGCACTTTTTCGTAAACAGAAAACGGAATGAACTATTATTTTTGAATGCGTGCGCGCTTATATATCGCAGTGTGTGTTTGTGTGTGGGCGGGGGGTCCGTCTGTGATTTTTGTGCCTTCGTCGTGACACACACACACACACACACTCACACACACAAAAGTGCGCGCGCGCGCACACACACACACTGTACAGCACCAATGTCGCTGTACATCTGGAAGGCTGGAATAAATGATACAGGCAAGCCACTGCTGCAAGTTAGGCGCCAGGAGTGTGTTACTTTTTTTTTCTCTCATGCATTGCTCCCATCGTAATGAATGTTGAAAGCCAGCAGCATGCGAGCTGGCATGTATATAGTGATGATCGCCTCCATTCTACCTGGCTGTCGAGGACTAGGTGTAGCTGCTGACTGCATTCCTCCGCACGAGATACACGGGGTCAAAGTGACACTCCTGCAGGTGCTCCTTGTGACCCTCTCTCCGGGACATGACCGGTTTCAAAAGGCCTGCATCATGATTTTCGTCAAGAGTCGTTTTCATCAGAAAAGCAATAACCACACACCATAATTATAGTTGTCATGTGACATTAAGTTGCTGTTTCTCAGGTTGTGTCTAGACATGTTCACATTTTAAAAAAAATTTAACCAAACGCAGTCTGTCTAATTTCTATGTGATGTCAAGCCACCGTGTCTGTGGAATATGCCACCACATTTTAAACATCAAAATTATAATTCTGATTATTTTTGACATATTTAATCAGTCCTGACGCAGCCTTCACGGTCGGTTGAACTTTTGAACATGAAGTGATTTCATGGGGCAATTTGTTTAAAGAGAGAAGTGAATATGAACCCAGGGCCACTGGAAAGAGATCCGAATAGAATGAACAATAATGATATTATCCGTCCGGTCATCAGAACAATCCTTTAGTAAATCATATAATTACTCGTTTGATGCTCACTTACCTTTACGGCGTGAAATCAGCACTGAAATAAACTACCACATGAAAATCACATGTATGGCGACTAAATTTGGTGAAAATGACGCTTTTTCTTGACGAAAAGTAAAACTGGATCTTTTGATACCGACAGCGGTCCGTACACCTCCTCCAACCTCAACCGCCTCCCCCCCCCCTCCCCCACCTTGTTTTGATGCGCTGTTTTATATCTGCTGCTGAACTTCTCCCACCGGAATGTTTCCAGCAACACTCCCCTCCACCCCACCCACCCCCTCAACCTTCCCCCTCATCCCCGCGTTTTGGAATTGTGATAATCAATGTAACCTACGGTGTGTTTGAGATATTTCATTCCTCGTTTTCCTACAGTTCATTTTGAGTTGTTTGATGATGATGATAATGATGATGATGATGATGATGATGATATATCTGCTGTATATTTGCTGTCTATGATGACATGAAAAGGCTGGGAGAGACTGAATCTCACCACTGATGACATCAACGAGTGACGTGTCGTAGTTTGGTGGGTTGCCCTGACGTAAGCATCCTTCGTGACGACATTTTGATGATGTCATGGAATGGAGTTACCCCGTAGTATGTGTATGTGTGCTGTAGTTCAGCCCCATTACTTGACAGTGCTCTAGAACTCTTGTAATACACTTTCTCTCTTGATTTGGAATCTGATAATAAACTGATCCACCCTTGTTTCGGAGGTTTTGAGTTGGAATTGTTGTACATAATGCTGTGAGACAGGCATTACAATTTTGCCACAAAAGTACACACTAAACTTATTTTTTCCCTATAGTAAACGTCTGTCGGTTATGCAGATTGACAGAGAGAGAGAGAGAGAGAGAGAGAGAGAGAGAGAGAGAGAGAGCGAGAGAGGTGGGGAGGGGGGGGGGGGGGGGGAGACGGGTAATATGTTGATCTGGATCGACTGTTTTATCCCCCTTTTCTTTCTCCTCGTTATTCGAGTTTTGTTCTAGCCACATAAAGAAAAACACTACGACTAATGTCATGGGTAAAACTTCCTATTCTTCTTTCCTTTCCCTGTGTCTTATGGAAAACGACTGTACGTCATGACGTTTCGAAGAACTCATTTTGTGCAGGGATCATGATTGAAACGGCGGTTACTCACACGTTACTGAAATTCAGAGCTTGGGTTTCACGAATGCACATTTGAACATTAAAGAATAATATTTCACGTTGAGTGCAGGCCTTACACACGCACATTCCCTGTTTGACCCCGTCTTCCTGCCTCCCCCCCCCCCCCCCCCCCCCCCCCCCCTCCCCCCATCTCACCCCATCCAAGGCATACATTAATTGTATTTTCACACACACACATCTGCTCCAGCCCCATGTCTTTTCTTTCTCTCAACTCACACTGACTAAATCACATTGAGTGCTTCTCTGTCTCTCTCTCTCTACACACACACACACACATTCATGCACAAGCACGCTCACATACACACACGCAAAAACACACACGTACACCACAGGAATGTCATTTCTTTCAGGAAGAGGGGTTTCACCTTCCGTATGCCCTTAGTGTTTTTACTCTCCTGCTGCTCATTCCATTCACTGTATACATAAGCACGCACCAAGTCTAGTCCTGTTGCATCCCCAGCACCGGCTGTCCAACAGAAGCAACGACTATCATTTCACCTCAATGGCCAGCGAAGACATGGCTCTACCTCCAAGTCATTTCAACATTAAGAATTGGACTTAAGCATTTTTAAGGAACTGGGTGTACATCTCAGAGCTCTGAGAACATGGCTTACCCCACCCCACCCCACCCCCTAATATTCGCTGTGCATGTCTGAAAACTTTAAAATAAAATTTCTATTCAAGCAAACAGGGAATACCCATCTTGGACAGAATTAAGTTAGCGGTCACTTGCAGGGCCAATAATGTACTCGGCTCTTTGATTCAGTTCTTTTGTTTCTTTTTCAATTCATTCACACTGGAAGAATAGCAGAAGTCTTCCATGTTTTGATATTTGTGGGTCTGTCAGGCACACTTCCGCCATAATAAGCGAATTCATTTTGTGATACGTCCATTTCAAAAGTTCCATATCACGCTGAATAAATCACACACACACACACACACACACACACACCAGGGTGCACATTAATCCACTTGTTCAGCTGGTGGGGGGAGGGGAAGAGACAGAGAGAGAGAGAGAGAGAGAGAGAGAGAGAGAGAGAGTTTTGAAAAATATCTTGCTGATATTTTTTGTTCTAAAACTATTAGTACATCAGCTTGAGGAAGTTGCTTCTGGTAAACATCAAAGTGATTCTGTGCTATCGGTACCACTCTGAAACCAATCTCACAAGACTTATCACTGAAGGAAGAAAAAAAAGGTGTCTCCTGTCACGCAAAGGAAAAGAAAAAAACGCCACAGCTTGTTACCAACACTTTAATTTCATGCACAACATTATCTCTAGGAACAGAGCCGATGTGTGGTTATAGGGACGATGACAATGGACAAACCAGCTGACTTTTCTCTCTGTGTTCCACACTGAAGTGGTGGGATAACTTCATTACACCTCTGAATATTCCTCTTTGATTACTCACACTTGGGGGAAAATGCTACGTGGCCAGTAAACACAACTCAAAGCCAACAGAATCTAAGGTGTTCTTCCATTAGAATACTTCAGGCACTTGCTCCATCATCACTGGTTTGGCACCTCACTTCATCTGGACATCCCTTTTGCCTTTATTTGATACATTCCTGTAACAGCATGGGAAGGTGCTCAACAATGTTAAGCAGTGGTTCAGGACTTATCCTTCAATACTTTACTGAAGCAATAGGTTAAAAATTGGAAATAAAAATTTCTTTCAATTTCACTTTTAAAGGAGAATCCCCTACCCTTTTTTCCAAACAAATGACGATGCACAATTTCAGCAGTGATAGCACAGGTAAGAAACAGTTTGCATCCCCTTTGCCCATGCGGCTAACTACGATTTACAGCAGCCATCCGCATTTCCCTGAATTCTGAAGCATCTGACTTCAGAGACCGTTTCTTAGTCAAATTAACGAACCTGCTCTTGTCATCCAAACTGACAAAACCATCTGCCTGCTGCTGCTCAATCGGTTCAACCTCAGCAGTGGTAATCCAACATCACAAATCAGACAAGTAAAAATAAAATGTTGACTATAAAAAGATGGGTACATTAGGATATCCAGTTAACTGCTGAGAGATAAAAAAAATGGCTTTATAACTAAGCACAAGTTCCAGATTAAGCTGCCAATAGTATACTTGAAGAGCTATGAAATACAACGAAACCAGACTTGGCTTTTGCACAGACAATATCAAGCTGACAGATTCATCCCACTGGTGATTTTACAGAATGGGCACAGCATGAGAATGACCGAGAATCCAAAGTCTAACTGAAGAAAGAATCGAGCAAAAAATGAAAAGCCACACATACTATGATGCACTTGAACCCACTGTGGAGCATTTTCAGGTTGTTACTTCTTTTCACGGCCTGTCTGTAAAAAGAAATGTATACTGTAACTGGAGAGAGGGAGAAGAAAGTGCATCAGCTCCAGATCATTTCAAGTGTCAACTTCTTACCACCGCCAATGCAATAGGAAATGGTGAAATTATGTACACTCTGAGAGAGAAAGAGAGAGAGAGAGAGAGAGAGAGAAAACTAACTCTTTACTTGAATAGAGGTGGGGCATGAATGGAAAACTGAATGTAACAAAACAATCATGGCAATCACAAACTCAAAAAAAACCCAACAACAAACCTTGACAGACTACTACCATTGCTAACTTCACCACAGACGCAAGAAGAACCTACAATCAAGCAGAACTGGCGTTAACAAATACTCCGGTAGATTTGTTACATGCATCTTCATCAAAACCAAAGCATTTCTCTTCTTTAATTCATTAAGCAGAACAGTCCTGATTTTTCACTGGTGAGTAAAGCACATAAATATTTGCTTTATTTCAATTTTTTTGTCAACAACGTAAACAATATTTAGGATAAATAAATCAAAGAATATAAAAAGAGACTCTTCCTTTTACTGCAGACAAGGTTTTCTTTCACTTTAACTTGCGATATAATCAATGTTAACATCCAGATAAATTCATGATGTGCAAGTAAATAAAAGGGATATGAAATGAGGTAATGAATAAATGCTAAAAGATACATAACATTACTTAATAGAAAGGAGAAGTGAAAAAAGTGGGATGTAAACAAATTACAACAACAACAAGAAAACAACACAAAAACTCCCCCCCCCCCACCCTCACAAAAGAAGAAAGCTATGTGAGAAAGATCTGATGGGAAAAAAATGCTGGTTAAGATAAACGTGGGATGGAAGCTAACCTAACATCACACACTCAAATCGATGTGCAGATGTACAGCATGATTGATATACTACTCTTTTCATTGTCATCCTACATACTCATTCACTGACATGAAAACACTTTGCATAAGAATTCATGGTTCTAAACAGATCTGTTTGTGAGATATGTGCCACAGAGAACAGTTCATGAACAGACCTAACGTATGATTAAACACGTGATAAAAGCAGTGAAAATGATGACAGGACTTCTGGCAATGATTCAGAGAGGAGACAAGAAAGAAAGGAGGGGGATGGATGGGGTGGGTGGGGGTTACGAGAGAGAGAGAGAGAGAGAGAGAGAGAGAGAGAGTTGAAAATTACATGCAGCAGGCTGACAGTTTGAACACAGACTGAGAAGAAGAATTATTGGTGGGGGTAGGGATGGCTGGACAATCAAGAGATATACTGTATGTATACATATGTAAGAACAAAAAAGAAAAACATCTGATGCGAAATGAAACAAAATTACAGAATGAAGAAAACAAAGGCAAAAGAGATCATACACCGACTATGCTGTTAAAAAAAAAAGAAAAAAAAAAAAAAAACCCTGCCTGCGATACAGAATCAGCATGAAGCGTTTGTACAGAGAGAAACATTAACAGACTGACATGACAGTTATGAAAATAAGAAGAGGGCATGACCACCTCCTGTCAGGAGTGTACAGATTGACACAGGATTACACGATTACAATTACACAGGACAGATGATGACAGTACACAGAGACGTAAGGAATACATGACGACAATTAACAGGACAGATGACTGTTTGCACTGTCATCGAATCTAGCACCAGTTCTGTTATTACAATAAAACCACAGCAGGAAAAAAAAAAAAAAAAAAAAAAAAAAGAGAGAAAAAAAAAAAGGATAATTATAATCTTCATGATTCTCTTCTTATCACCATTCCACCATTCGCTGTACTTTTTACATGGAATACAATGATTAGCACTAGCACTGCTCCACATTTTCTTCTTTTGCAGTTAGCTTGAAGCACTGTGATGATCAACTTAAAAAACAACCCAAAACACACACACAATGACACATTCTCATACGACACAACAGATATCGATATATAAAAATTTAAACAACTGGCAGTTTCAATAGATTTATAAGTGAATAACAAATTCTTTCAACAATCTTTTTTCGATAAAAGCTTTCATAATGTTTCTGAGGGAAGATCTCCACTCTTTCCAACTCCATATGTACAACACTAGCCAAAAAAACCCTCTTTTCCTCATCTCCTACACTACTGCAAGCTTCAGTTTCTGAAAATTCAAATAATTTGCATGCTAACATAAAGATATTCAAAATAATATCAAAGTGACAGGACCAAACAAAGAACAACAAAACCAACAAACCCATTTTTTTTAATAAAAGCAAAAAAATCCAAAAACAACCAACCAATAAATGAAGTCATCACAACACCAAACTCAAATAAATTAGGATGATAATTTCACAAGAAAATACACATTGATTATGCAGAATCAGAATTCATTTAGTACCATGGACAAATCAGAGAACCAACAAACAAAAACCTGCAAGAGCAAACAGAAGGTAATCGGAGTCCCGATTCGTAACATCAACTGAACACAGCTGTCACTGTTTTCAAGGCAAGCCACAGCCATTCAGTTATTATCAGGATGGTTTGGAGAATAAAGGCAACTGTTAACAGTAAACTAACAACGTTTGCATATATATCAAAGCTGTGTGCATGGACTCCAAGTCTCACTGCTTCTTCGGCTTTCTTTCTCTCTTCAAGGTTTCCCCTTTGTCAAATCGCCTGCCTTCAGTCTGACTGTATGTCCATCTGCTATCGCTTACTTCACCTCTCCCAGAGCTTTCAGTCCATTCCAAAAGAGCCCAAGCTTTTCTCCAATTTGCTGAAAGTGTTTGTTAGTTATAATTATCATTAAAGTCAAGCAAACACATTTTCTTCAATTCCACTGTATTCTGCAGACTTGCCATAGAAGACATTCTTCAAACACATGGTAAATATTACATTCTTTGTTAAATATACTGTACAACTGGATTCAAAGAGTACTTCAAGTGTTTGCGCACTTAAAAATCTGAGAAACAATACTGCAGTCAGCAATGGACACTTCACAACTTCAAATTCAGATCAGAGTTTGGGGCATGGGACATAAAATTCCACTTCAAAAGAATTGTAGCGTATTTCACAAGCAATTTCAACGACTATAGAGTATCTTGGAAGCATTTCAAGGTGTGATGACTATCTCTTACCATCTCAAGATCTGAAGAATGCCTCATGACCAGTTCAAGAGCTGAAGAATACTTTGTAACCATTTCAAGAGCTAAGGAATACTTTGTAGCCATTTCAAGAGCTAAGGAATACTTTGTAGCCATTTCAAGAGCCAAGGAATACTTTGTAGCCATTTCAAGAGCTGAAAAGAATCTCATACTCATTTCTAACGCTGAAGGGAATCCAATACCCATTTCAAGAGCTAAAGAATAAATCATAACCATTTCAAAAGCTAAAGAAAACCTAATAACCATCTCCAGACTGAGCCATATCCTATAACTGCTGCAAAAACTGAAGAATACCTCATAACAATGTAAAGGACAGAGCCATAATTTAAAACCATTTCAAAAGCTCAAGAGTACCTCACAACAATTTCAAGGGCTGAGCCATATCTTTTCACCCTTTCAAAAGCTGAAGAATACCTCACAACCATCTCAAGGGCTCAGCCTTACTTTAAAAACTATTTCAAATGCTGAAGAACATCTCATAACCATCTCAAGAGTGGTAGAATGCCTGATCACCATGAAAAGAGCTGAAGCATATCATAACCATTTCCAGAGTTGAAGAAGACCACACAACCATTTAAAAAGTTGAAGCATACCCATACCTCATAACCATTTCAAGATCGGAAGCATACTTCTTCCCCATTTCAAAGCCAAAGCATAGTTCATGACCATGTTAGGGGCTGAGCTGTATCTCATTTCCTTGATCTGTGTAAACGTGTGGCTTAGCTCACCTGCATGTCTGGGAAGAGGGCTGAAATCCAGCATTCATCGTCCCCATCCCTTCAGTCCAGAACACAACAATACATTCCCCACCTTTTTTTTCTGCTTCAGGACAGCATCTGCTTGGTGTAAAATATATATTTTATCTTCATGTGATAATGTGTGGAGAAAAGCCCTAGCAATGATTTACATGTTTCATCTGAACCAGACTGCAGCACAAGCACTTTACACCTCTACATTCTGGACTATATCACCTGTCATTTTACAGAAGAAAACAGAACTAGAACTTGACACACACATTTCAAAAAAAAAAAAAAATATGGGAGTGGGGTGAAAAAAATGCAGGATTGGGGGCGATTGGGGTAGGATGGAGTGGGGGGTGTGGGGGGAAGGGGCAGGGGTGAATCTCCCTTTAAAGTTATTTTTGAAACTAAAACAGGAATAGTATGCCGCAACTTCTCTAAATCCTAGCCCTTATACTTACTGTCAGATTATGGCTTTACATATCAACACTTCTCTGCACATTTTACACTCCATCATATCATATTCTACTTTCACTCCATGATATCATATTCCAACTCTAATGATCTGAATGCAATTCCAGAAACCATGTATAATACAGTATTTTATGAAATCAGTCTTAATAAAAAAGCTCTGCAACACTGAATGCCCAGGAGACATGAAATAAAAGATTCTGCTATGCTATGTTTAAAACAGAGAGGACTATACATTCCACAAGGATTGACTTATATGCCTTCTGCATTCAAAATAAGTTCAGTCTGACCGTTTAAAACGAAATCTGAATCCGTAAAAGTTAAATAGTAAAAGTTAAAAGTTGTGTTTAGAATCACTGGCATTCACAGCAGAGTTGAAATTTGACAGACATGCTAAAAGTGATTTTCTGCAGACCCCTCTTTGCCATGAAGAGTTCTTGTGATCATCAGGATTGGTGTTCTCACATGAATATCCCGCAATGCTAAGGGGCATAACCCAGCTCCATCAAGAAATCAAAACCTGGTAACGCTCACTGTTCAGCCTGATGGAGGGAAAAACCCAGTGTACCCACAATGGCTGCACAAACATAGCTCTTTCAGTGGCATGTACTAGCAGTTTGATTCTTTGCTGTCCAACATGAGCCATGCAGACATACAGGCACTTGGTAAGATATGCTCACTGGCAAACCAAGCCAACGCTTTCCATAGATTCCATCATCTCTCCAACAGTCAGTGCCACATGGGCACCCTGACACACATGTTTCCATTAAGGTTATGACTTCAACATATTAAAGACATTGATACCTTTTAAGCAGTCAAGGCAAGAAGTGAAAAAAAGCTCAAGCATACATCCTAAGTTTTCCATGCGTTAAGCAACCACCGGCAGAACATACATTGTGCTACTGCATGAAGAGAACCACTGTACACTGACGCTGTACAAGTCACATGGAGGGTGACGATGTTACAATGAGGCAGCCGAAGCCAGCATGCACAGCAAAGAGGATGTCTCTTAGACCCAGCCAGAGCTGATCATCATCCACGAAGAGCTGTGAGGTTAGAAAGTCTCAACAGAAGCTAAAGCTTTTATAATGGTATATATACTGTGTCAAAGCCTGAGGCGAAGCCAGCATTTCAGTCAACAAACAAAACAAAATGACGGCAGAGAGTTTTGAGCTGAACATTCTGCATGGACAGCTATGACACTTGATGGCTGTGAGCCGACGCAAGGCATGGTGCTCAGCCAGCCGTGATGCTGACAAGCCTTGTCCTGATGAGGTAAAGCTATGGCGTTCTGACAATGCTGACTGGCTCTGTCCCATGCACAGCGCAGGCAGAACCATGTGACAACCAGAAGTGATAATTGTGTAGATCAAAGGAGGGATGTCTTCAATGCTGCTGCTCTTCTGCTGGCAGACTCCAAGGCTGGCCACAGAAGCACCATGTCTCTTCCTCGCTTTTCAGTCCTGTAGCAAACTCGGTCTTGATGCTCGACTCTGAAATGAAACAACATGAAAACAGTTATGATCTGAAGCAGTGTGGAGAATTATTCAACTTCAGGAATCGTCGGTTAGAAAATCCTTAACACTGAGGAGAAATAGAACATACTCTGCCCAAAGTGAACAAATGTAAGGCATAAAATGTAGAAGCAGCTGTAAAATCCTTAACACTGAGGAGAAATAGAACATACTCTGCCCAAAGTGAACAAATGTAAGGCATAAAATGTAGAAGCAGCTGTTTCTGCGGCAGCTGGTGAATAGGACGATGTGGAAGAAAACAAGTGGAAAGTGTTCAAAGAGATAACCTGCCATTCACAGCATTGCCAATAACACGCCAAAACGTGGCACTGGTCAATTTGAACATGAGACTGGACCTGCCCTAATAAATGCAACTGCTTGCCACAAGCATGGTGTCACTGTGATGAACAAATGCTACGGTTTACAGCTGCATGTGACATGTAGGGTTCACACACTGACATATCGAATAAAGCACACAGTTAATTCATAGTTCTGACAAACATGACTGAAGGATGCCCACTCATTAGAACTATGCCTAGTTAAGGAATCAGGTTTTGCTTTAAGGACAAGTCTCAACAAATGTTAAGAACAGTGAGACGTGTGAACATGTAACGCTGAAAGCCTGACCTAGCCATTGATCTGAAACGTATATCTTGCAGGACCAAACAGCTAAAAATTTGTGCCAGTAAAAATGAAGGAGGGTTTACTGAAGATCTGTGCAAAGTACATCCTCATGTTACATGTTGCTTATCTTACATGTGAGCTTACACAGTTGTCACTTGAGCATTGATCTGGGTCTGATGAAAACAAGTTTCCTACTTCCCCCTATCAAGGCTGGTTTTACATGGAGTTACTGACCCATCCAACGTTCAACTTTGACAGTGGAAACTTCTATCACTAAATAGCCATGAAACTTTGCATTACACTTCCATCCTTTCCTAAAGCACAGAACCCACTGTCACTTACAAATCTTCTGTACGTAGTTTCCAGGGAAGGTTCCAAAAAAACAACCAGTGCGAGCAGATGTGCCCACAAAAAACCATCCATCGTCACACTTTTCCATCACAAACACTTCATCTCCCTCCCTTTAGTTCCAGTTCATCTTCATTCTGAGGTCTGTAGGCATACAGTGCTCGGTACCTGCAAAAAGAAGACATCGTTTTTTCATGTACATTCAGTTGGACGAGAACTGGTGCTTTCAACATGGTATGGCTGTTGGCAACATTCAGTCCATATCCTCTGGTTTTATAACAAGATTATCCTTGGGCTATCAAGAGGAGCCCTCCTTTTATTAACTGTAGAGTGCTTTTCAAATAATTCCACAAAGACTGAATCACAGTTCTCAGTTCTTTCTTCTACTATACTAAGCCTGCTGTTTAAGTATCTCTGAGACCATCGGTGATACAGTGTGTTCAACATGAAAAATGCCATCTGGTGTATACAAAAAAAAACCCTGCAGTATTTTATTTTAATAGTTTTTCATTTTCGCTTTCTGTTTTTCTTCTTTCTTTTAAAGATGTTGCTGATTTTGTAATATGAAAATATGTTTATGTTTCACGTGGAATTCAAACAAAGGAAAGAAAAATAGTTTAGACTTGAAATGCATCTGTTATACTGTGTTTGCGATACAAAAATCTGATATTTTCATCATATTTCAGTTCTTCAAATATAATTTCTTTCTCTGTCAACCTCTTTCACAATTCATTTATAAAAAAAAATTCAGGATTCTGACATTTTGAAAGGAACAATGCTCATCAGGGGATGGGGGGGTGGGGGGTGGAGGTTGCGGTGTGTCACTGTTGATTGAAGCCATCTTCTGCAAGGGAAAGAACTGTAACATTCCGTTCCATGGAAAAAAAGTCTTGACCACAACATAGACCTTCACCCAAATTGATCTTACCATGAAGTTCTGATATCTGGTGGGCACTAGATATATCAATTAAATTGAATAGACATGCTACTACTGGTCCAGACACTCGCATTTTTTCCTGACAAATAAATACTTCAAATATTACTGAAGTTATATATCGAATTATTGACATATGTTGATCAGGGACCTGTGATGAAATGCTCTTACACATTTGCCTGCAGCAATTGTACATTCCAAAAGTATCAGAAGATACTTTTCTGTTTGCAATGAAAAACTAAGCCCGCAATGTAACAGAGCCACAACAAGGATGGCAGGTCTTCAACCAAGGAAGAGCAAATATCACTAAAATTGTAACTCCAGTGAATATTCTCCCCTGGACCCCCCCCCCCCCCCCCCCCCCCCCATCCCTCTCAAAGAAAAATAAAACAAACTTGCTATCAAATGTGTGCAGTGTGAATGCAAATCTGAGTGCCCATATCCATTATTTGGTCCAAAGCTACCAGAATCATTCATTTGTACAGACTCTTTCCAATCAATAATGTCTAACACTTTTGTACTGTCTTGCAAATGCACCGTGTCAACATGAAGTTTATTCATTCTGAGCATGTAGGTAAAACAGAGACTACCCACTCTTGCAGAGAAAGTTTAAAGGGAGATTTGTGACATCAGTGTTATCTGCCAGCATATCGAAATTGCAACCAGTGTTTTGCAGATTACGCTTTGCGATTATGTGTGCATGTGCATGTGCATGTGTGTGTGTGTGTGTGTGTATGTGTGTGTGCATATCAAAATGGCAGATTACGCTTTCGCTTTATACTTCGCTGATTCGTTTAAGTGTGTGTGTGTGTGTGTGTGTGTGTGTGTGTGTGTGTGTGTGTGTGTGTGTATCGAAATTGCAACCAGCACTGCAGATTACACTTTCACTTTATACTTCGCTGATTTGTGTGTGTGTATGCGTGTGCGTGCATGCATGTGTGCGTGTGCGTGTGCATGTGCATGTGCATGTGTGTGTGTGTGTGTGTGTGCATATTCGCGGGGAAGTGGGAGCCCTGAACAAGTTAAATTTCATAGTGGAATCTCCTTGTTGTCAATCACAATGATTCCTAAAGGATTTCCACATCCCAGCATGTGCAAGAACTGCATGCTTGCCACCTTCAAAATAACAAAATGTCCACTGTATTTAAAAAAAAAATCAAAGAACAATAAAAGAACAATGGAAACAAACAAACAAACAAAAAATCCCCAATTCATTACAAAGAAAAAGAAGGCAGTTGATAATGTGAATCCATCTAATCTATGAATGCAGGTGTACATCATCCACTAATAAAACCTGGAAGGATCATGAATTTCTATGCAAACATAGGAATGCTTTTGTTCCTGAATAACCGTCTCTCAGTAGAAAGAAGTCTCTTTCACCTTGTCAGCGCGAGATCATCATCCATGACTTTAGAAGCAGAGGAGGAGGCAGCAGGGGGCCCGTTAGCGTAGGGTTTGGCCATGGACTGCATATCCACCTGCAGCCTGGACGTGCCGGGGCCTGCCCCTGGGGACAGACCCGGGGAAGCCCTCCTTCCTGGGCTGCCCATCTGCCGACCCGGACTGAGTGAGGATTTGGTGTTGGTGGCCGGGGAGCGAGAGTCGATGAAGTCTTGTTCCTGTCGACCGAAGCTGAACTGCTGACGCGATGCGGAGGTGGCAGGGGTCAGGAGGGAGCCTGACCCGGGGCTGTAGCCCGCCTGCTGAGCTGGGGGGTAGCCGTATGGCGACCGATGGTGCGATAAAGCGCTAGGGGAGGGCTGTGGCGGTGGAGTAGGGGCGGGGTCGTAGCCCACTGGAGACAGCATCTCGGGTGTACCTTGGATGAGGTTAAACAACACGGTATCAGATTTCAGTTCACAATCATGTATATGCACATACATACAGACAGACAGATATCGATACTGATACTGATAGATATAGCTATATCTGTTTTTCCCCGTATGAATGAGGGACAGCTAGTATACACAAGTATAAACATGTAGTGTCTGCTGGAGGAAGACCTGCAGGCTGAATGAACACGGGGATAAAAAAAAAAAGTGTTGTTCTTTTCTCACTTTGTTTCACGTCATACAGACAGATAAACAGACAGACATACAGTAAATTAATAAAAGGCGAAGAAATAAACGCAAATAAAAGGCGGAGAAATAAATGCAAGCAAACAATTGCTCCATCATTCTGACCATGATTTAGCAAAGACATAGAGAAACACAAGGGGCTGGGGGGAGGTGTCAGTGGGGAAGCTGGTGATGGCATGGGAATGGGGATGGAACAGGGGGATGGCAATGAAGAAGACAGAGTATAACTGTAAACATCGAACCTTTCACAATATTGGGACTGTCAAGAGTCCATTACCATAAACACATACATGTGTACCACATATACATGTGGGATGGAAGGAGAGGGGAAGGGGTACCAATGGGTGTGCTTGACTATGCATGCTGTGCGCATTTAGGAACTTATCGATTTGCTCAAAACTTTGAGTAGATTTGTGGTGTACAACCATGCACACGCATGTCTACTTGCTTATAACTCAGCAAAAACCTGCTTTCTCAGTCTTGGCTCAATATCCAAAGAAAAACGACAACAGTAAATGCACACTGCAGATCTTAACCAAACAATGAAAGGTTGGTACCTCGTTCAAGGAAACACAGGAATGAAGAAGGTCAAATTAACCACACTGTGTGATGTTTCAGGTCATGGATCCTCTCACTAATGCCCCATTACAGCCCAGAAGAAGGGTGTTTGACAGAAAATAGCGGACAAATTGGTTTAACTGGTGTTCACAACTTATACTAACTTTCCCATGCAAGGTATCATTTCTAACATGTCAAAGCTTCTAAAATGATCTCTCTTCTCTTTCCCCATCCTATCCCCTCTCTCCCTCTCTTAATGAAAAAAAAAAAAAACATACAACAAAAACATGTGCTTGGAGCAATAGACATTGTCTAACCTGTCATGGGGGTGGTGATGACGGAGGGGGCAGGGGTGATGAGAGGGGTGGAGGGCTCACGCATGATCTCCACATAGCTGACAGGGAAGATCCCCTGTCGGTTCCCAATACGTCCTTCATACCAGTTTTCATCCACCCCTCAACAGCACCACAAACTCTCCCTGTGGGAACAAAAATGATATCATAACGCAGATGAAGAAGATGACGAAGACTAAACAAACTTATCTCTGAGATTCCCTATGACATTTGTACACTTACGACAATACTATCTCTTTTACACATATAATATGAAAACTGCTTTGCAGTGATATTTCTAGCGAGTTCTGTCTTTATCACATATACCCTCTATGAAAAACAACTGCAATATCCTTTGCTTACATCTAGCAAGCAGACTTGACAAGAATAGCACAATAACAACAACAGCACACATTCCATTACACTGATAAAAAACAATTTAAGTGTTGCCACCTTGGGTTATGCAGCAGTCTTGGTGACTCTAAACCCAATGTCTTCTCCCTTCCCTTATACAGTTATTCCAACACCTGCCTCAGTGCTGTACACTGACACAACATGGCAGGCTGATACACATGGAGACAATAGAATAAATAACTTCCTACAGTTATTTCTTGGCTGCTACGCCCATGTTAGAGTCTTCAGTCCATTTTCAAGCTTAGTTATATCTACTCAATGAGTACAATTGATGCATTTTGAAACAGTAGATTAAAAAAAAAAAGTCTGTTAGTTCCATTACTGACAGGCTTAGAGGCAGACAAGCACCAGTGCAGTTTTCGTCCTAATCAGAGCAGTTCTTTTCATTGGGCACAAAAGGACACATGAAATACAGAAAATTCATGAATCTGTAAAGTTATAAATCTAGCTCATTCTCACTACTGTGTAGTTTATCTGACAATAATCAAGAGTTTTCAACTGCTTAGAGTAAACAAAAAAATCTCTTCCATGTCCACCATTACAAGCACGCGCACATGAAACTGAATGAGTTGCTTCCCCTGCACTAAAGGTCTCTGCAAAGGACTCGCCATGGAAAGTTGATCTTGGGCTTAGAGCTGTAAAGAAAGCATGGTCTCTCTAATAAGAGGCTGGCCAGACCTTACTGTTAGCTGTCAGCACAATATGATTGAAGTCTTTCTATGTGATCCATCTTCAAACGGACAAACAAACAAATGATTGACACACAAACGGGCAAGCAAGCAAATAACTGACCTTTCTCAGAGACAGCTCCACGGAGGACTGAGCAGTGAAGTTGTACTTCGCTCTGCCCTGCCCCTCGGCCTGCATGGCTGCTGCCTGTGCCGCTTCTATGGATGTCACCACCTGCAGGAGTCAACACACAACCTTGTACACCCGGTATTGCCATCAACAATACTGTCACTGCCTTGGCTTTCTTTTGATTTACACCATATCACTGCTGCTTAATCCTAACAGCTTCTTGCCTGGATTTTATCGATGCTTGTAGCCTTGGCAATTTATTTGTTTATTCACAATCAAAATTAGTTTTGTTCTGTCAGAGTTGATACCATATCACCACATTCTAAAAAGTGCTCAGGTGATCTGAAATTATCCCTGGGTTTTGATCTGTGTATAATCAGGCGACAGATCAGGTACTGAACGAATGAGAAAGCCATAATCAGGTCAGGCAGCTGCTTCAGAGATGATGACGCACAGAATATTTGACCCTCCCATCACAGTTCAGTGTGGATCGGTTTCAGTCAGTTTATTTTCTGCAGTGTGCCCGAGTTTTCTTTCATCGCTCCTTTCTGGTCAGCAAATTGTAAAGTTCAATGACCAATCTCTCTCTCTTTTTAACCCCCCCCCCTCCAGAAGACAGTAAAAAGAAGGTAATTCTCACCTGTGTAACGTGAAGGATCTATCACTGAACACGTTTATATGATGAAGAAACATTACTTTGATACAGTGCATTTGCTGATGGTCAGTGGAAACACTGAGCAAGGCAAGCACACGTACATATTTTTTGCATTTTCTCTTTGTTTCAGAATCTAGTGATATACACACAACACATGTATATATACATCAGACCAAACCATGAAAAACCTTGAAACTGTAAAAGTTAATTTGATAAACTTTAAAATCATGTACAGATTACATGCCCCGGTCATTTCATGTAAATTCCTGAAATTTCAAGACATGTTCAACTTGTTGCATCATAGAAGGTCACTTTTTAGACTGTCGCCGTTGTCTCAAGGAAAACAGAATTGTTGGCGATCCTGGATTTTAGGGGGACTTTCTGATCAAAACTTGGCAAAATGACTCTCTTGTAACTATTTTATGTTCTGGTGGAAAAGTACTAGACGGGGGTCACAATATTGCTAGTGTAAACAGTCCTGAGCAAGGCTGAGAGGGTTGAAATGCATAGACCACTGCGCTATCTTTCGTTCAGTCGATCTGAGCTTCTCTTTGTGCCGATCAAATCCATCTAGGTAGTGAGTTAAACATTATTGAAATGCAAACAGTCATTGCACGTGTATTATTTCACTTATAAGCATACACAGACATAAGCCTCACCTCTACATAGTTGGTGGGGAAGATTCCCACTCGCCCATGTCTCTCCCCCTTCAAACCAGTTTTGTCCACCTGTCGCAGCAGGTAGATGATGTCGTTCTTGCGGAAGGGCAGTTCTCTGTAACCACCAAACATTACTAGAGTGAGCAAGTTTCTCTACATTTCAAGAGACTGCATTTTTGAAATGCAGCTTCTATTAAACTGCCTTTTCGTCATATGCATAGCATTTTTCTTTTTTTTTTTTTTGAACAGAGAAGGCACCCCTCCTTGAGAAATCTGTACTTTTTCAAGTTCACTCATCCATGTGATAGTGTGTGTCTGTGCATCGATAACTGTGTATCGATAACATATGTGTGTGTGTGTGTGTGTGTGTGTGTGTGTGTGTGTGTGTGATCTACACTTGCAGGTTTTGCATTCTCTTCTGTATGTAACCTTAGTTTTTTTTTTGAACTGGTTTCACAACAAAAATAATGCATATCATGTATGAATCTGGAGTCTGCCTTGTCAAATGCAGTAAGGATTTCTTTGGGCAGTGCATAATGCCTATAAATTAAATTCATTTAGTACCATTACCTTGGGTTCTGAGCAGTGAAGTTGAAGAGCGCCCTGGCTTTGCCCTGGATCTGGAAACCTCTCCTTCGTTCTGGCGGTACACTCAGCGGAGGACCCTTCCGTTCCCAGGGTGCCGAGGGACCCCGGGGTGGATGGTGACAGAGAGCTGGCGCATCGTCAAAGCGGTTAGGAGAAATGGGGGACTTCTGGTTACTCCTGAAACACAATACACAAACACCACATCAATATAGGAGGCACGTGCACCCATGCTATTTAAGTGATCAGGCTGGAAAACTTATGAAAACTAAAGTAAATATAAAGTGAGGCATGGAACAGTAAATAATAAACAAGTACAGCTACTCTTGCTCCCACAGAACAGAAATCACCAGTGGAAAGATGATCCCGATGATGATGATGAATTACTGACATACCTAAACACTATTCCTTTGGAGACCTGAATATGTTTCTTGTGGGAACAAGAGTTACCGTACTTGTTTATTATGAAAACTAGTTCTCAAAGTTTCCCTGGCTAGAAAACTTCTCTACATTCTCGTTTTCAAGGCCTGGATGAAGTGGGACATCTATATGTGTGTGTTCGATCTTCCAAATGTTTGTAGAACAACCACTTTCCATTATAGACTTAACTACATTTCTTGACAGTGTCCTTACCAGCTGACAAACCCAACAACAGAGTGCAGAACAGAAATCACCAGTGGAAAGATGATCCCGATGATGATGATGATGATGATGATGATGATGATGAT
This sequence comes from Conus betulinus, assembly GCA_016801955.1. Taxonomy (NCBI): domain Eukaryota; kingdom Metazoa; phylum Mollusca; class Gastropoda; order Neogastropoda; family Conidae; genus Conus; species Conus betulinus. The sequence goes on along the minus strand of JADBJO010000566.1, from coordinate 193,724 downwards.
GAATTACTGACATACCCAAAGAGGACAGAATCAGACTGTGCTGCAGGCACCTACAATTCTGCTCGATTTTTTTTTGTCCGGAAATCAGAAACCTGAGCAAGAAAATTAATGAGCAAGAAAATTAATGGAAAAAACATTGAAATGCAGCAAAAAATGCCATTAAAAAAGCCATATGAGGAAAGACACACCTTGAGTGGGCGGCTATTTTTTGTACAGTCTTGGTACCTAGTTTCCCGATCACAACAGCAACAACAACAAAAAGCTGAACTGAGAGCAGAGAAAGAAGTGTAAAGACCTTCTAGAACAAAGACAGAAGAATAGGTCACAAACGCAGAACACAGTTGATGACACCGAAGAAGGACAAAAATAAAAGAAAAAGAAAAAGAGAGCAACATAAATGAGGAAATTATATGAACATAATTTCCAAAAGGCAGTTTGTACTGGATGAGCCCCTTTTCCTCCCTTCCCTCTCTTCCATCCCCACAGCAATGAGAGAGAGAGAGAGAGAGAGAGAGAGAGAGAGAGAGAGAGAGAGAGAGAGAGAGACAGAGAGAGAGAGAGAGAGAGAGACAGAGAAAGAGATGTAAGAAGACAGGGACAGAGACAAAGTGAAGGAGAGAAAGAGATGTAAGAAGACAGGGACAGAGACGAAGTGAGAGAGAGAGAGAGAGAGAGAGAGAGAGAGAGAGAGAGAGAGAGAGATGATGATGATAATAATAATGATGATTAATCAAGTAATTTACTTCCTAGTGTCAATATGATATGAATATTCACTCATACATACTCACAGTGGCAAGTTTATACTATCCTAACGCATTATGTATCCATATCCATCACTCCTCCTCATTCTATATCTCTATCTCTCTCTCTCTCTCTCTAAAGCAAAAACAAAGACACATGACTTACGTGTAGAAATCATGATGACGACGAGCCTCAGCGTCTGCCTCATCCTTCTTCATCTTCTTCAGCCTTTCTTCCTCGTACAGCTCTTCCTGCACACCCCAGGGACTTCTTCAGTATTTCATGATTACTGATGCAATAGCACAGGGGCCTTAGCAGGATGGTCAGGGCTCCAAACCAACAATAAAAGGGTCAGCGGTTTGAGACCTACCAAAGCCTACATCTCCCTCGTCAACAAGCTTATTCCTGCTTGTGGCTGAATGAACACACACACACACACACACACACACACACAGAAGATGGGAATATAAATGAATACTTTCACAACAGCTTCCCCTTAATGAATTCTCTTACTTGCTGGGGGATTACAAAAAATTACATCACTTAATAACATATAAATGAAAAAAAAGCCTAAAATCATATCTCAGTGGAAAAGGTGACCCTAAAAAGGAAAGAAAAGAAAAAAAAAAAAATTGCCCTCTGCTTTAAAATATTTTTTCGCTGATGAAAAAATTTGCCCTTTGTCTGCTTTATAATAGTTTTTAGCTAATGCCAATACTATGTTGTGACAGAAAGAAAACATGAAATTTTGACTGCCAGAGAAGAAAACATCTGACATTCTATGTTAAAAGCTCTTTGTCCCCAAAATACCTTCTCTATTATACTTATCAAAACACACACACACACACACACACCCTTTGTCCATTAGCAAGCACCTAAAACTAAGCATGAAACCTGATTATATTAATTAACTGACAGAATGAAAAAAATGGGATGCCCAACAGAAACAGCTGCCTGTACAATGAATGACCACTGCCAAAAAGGTAACGATCCTCCAACCCATGTCAGCATTTGGAGGGCTACACGAACACCTAGACATCTCCAGAATGTCCACACAGGAGGTGGGAAACACTAAACATTGCCTTAACCCCACAGAAATAGTAGCTGAAAACTCAAGACAGCAACAACACTGTGGTTCCTGTTTGCTGGAGTACCCGAGTCATGTTCTTTGGAGCTCAGCATGGATGCCACATCGGGGCTGCTGTGGCTTCTTGGCCGAGGGACAATATGCTGTTACGAGCATGACCATGAGTTACAAGCTTCAACATGCCAAATTTATGCACAAATTTCTGTGCCCCTTCTTTCTTTTCTTCTTACAGTTCATCCATCAGTTTGTCGTGGACACTCCCCTGGTTGCATCGTTTTCATCCAAACTTTAAAGTTGATGTGTGTGCAATTTATGTACAGAGTTCAAGGCCAGACTGTAGGTTTAACTTCAGCCCCAAATCATTTTTTTATTTCTTTTTCTTTTGTTTTGTTTCTCCTGTCTTAATCTGTGAGTGTTCAAGATTAAGAAAAAGACCAGCTGCCATGGTGCAGAGGTTAGAGTTGTGGATTGCAGGCTGGGAGGTCATAGGTTCATGTCCCATCAGGGAATTTATCCAGTGGGATTTTCAAGTCTGACACACTCTTTTACTCACAACAGACTTCCATACACTTATTAGATGTGTCTGATAGTGTTGCTCAAATTTCCTGAGCAACACTACAGGCGTCATCATTTTTTCAGGCCTGATTACACTAGGATATATCATGAAAGTAGGCTTAGAACACAGCTCTGTCATGAAGGCTCAAATCAGAGTGGAACTTCACATCACCATCATAATGAACCTAATCCTACCAACAACAACAACAAAGCCACATGAGCAGATATCAAATTCTGTGGCCTGGCACCCTTCAAGCCCTGCTCTCATGGCTACCTCCTGTTTCGTTTCCTTCTTTGTTGTCTACGTCCAGTGAGTTCATACTGAAGTTGCCAGTCATGGTGAGTTCATGGAAACTGTCGATAGACAGATATGGTGGCGCCCCCTAGAGAGGGACACCAGCTCAAGCTTATTCTCCGACTAATTATTGCCATGACAAGAGGGCTTAGCAGGTGGTGGGGTCTGTATATACTGGATCGGGATAAGTGCCTCTGAACACCACTGTGTGTCTTGGCAGCCATGCAAGGTCTCCTCTGCTGGGTTTGCCTCTTGATGACATGGCACTTAGTGCTCCTTGTAGCTACCTAGTGCCATAGCAGCTATGGGAAAATCCAGGATGTGGCTGTGAATGGACAGCCCTAATGGAAGGCATGAGATTTATGATAAGGAAGATGCTATGGGAACAATAATTTTAAAAAAAAAAAGTTCGAGCTAAAGATCAGTGAATGAATAAAGCCACCTGCTTCTGTTTTACTTTGGAAAAGAGAAAAAAAGAGCATGACAAATATCAGCAGATGAAGATGAGATGGACAGAAGTGCTAAGAAGCTATCTGGTTACAAAAGATCTATTCATCTTTCGATGCTGACAACATACAACTAACACACGAGAAAGGCTTTTCTATTTATATTATGTTAAATTGTGATGAACAAACAAAAAAGAAAACACATTGAACATGACAGAGTGACAGAAAACACACACACACACACACACACACACACACACACACTCACACACACACACACACACACACATGCGCACACATACAAACACAGAGAGAAACGAACAGAAAAAACCCCACACAACTCTTTCTCTATCACACACAAAAAGAAAAATAAACAAAAAACACAACGCCCACTTTATCTTTCTCTCTCTCACACACACACACATACACACACACACACACACACACACACACACACACACACACACACTTGCACACACACACACGTTTTCATCCTAATCCAGGTTATCCACTCTGACCAAAGAGGCAAAAAAAAAAAAAAACAAGAGCAGCAAAAGCAACAGTGGCAGTGCAATAGCAGAAACGGAATGTCAAAAATCTTCATCTTAAGTGGCTTTGATGCATGACATCATTCCACTTGGGAGCATTGCTTCCCATTGGCTGATGACTTCAGGGCCAAGTCAGACAAACACAGTGCTACTGTGATGGTGCATCTCCAGGCAGCTAACAAGAAAACTGAACAAAAGATGGAAAACAATCTTGATTCACCGGGACCTTGCTGCTACCTTGCTGTTACTTTGCATATTTTCTATCTCTACAACAAATTGAGTGAACTGGCAGATGGACCAAATTGTCAGATAAATTGCACCCCCCACCCCCCCCCCCCCCCCCCAACTTCTTCCCTCCTCCGTTCTACCCTTCCGCTCCTATCCCTCATCCTAACTCCTGTGGTTACAGCTACATTAAAGTCCAAGGTGAACACACTTTCTGCCTGTAGTTACAGTTGTATTCAAGTCCAATGTGAACACACTTTCTGCCTGTAGTTACAGTTGTATTCAAGTCCAAGGTGAACACACTTTCTGCCTGTAGTTACAGTTGTATTCAAGTCCAAGGTGAACACACTTTCTGCCTGTAGTTACAGTTGTATTCAAGTCCAATGTGAACACACTTTCTGCCTGTAGTTACAGTTGTATTCAAGTCAAAGGTGAACACACTTTCTGCCTCTAGTTATAGTTACATTCAAGTCGAAGGTGAACACACTATCTGCCTGTAGTTACAGTTACTGTCAAGTCGAAGGTGAACACACTATCTGCCTGTAGTTACAGTTACAGTCAAGTCAAAGGTGAACACACTATCTGCCTGTAGTTACAGTTACAGTCAAGTCAAAGGTGAACACACTACCTGCCTGTGGTTACAGTCACTGTCAAGTCAAAGGTGCACACACTGTCTGCCTGTAGTTATAGATACAAAACAAGTCCAAGGAAAACAAACTTTCTGCCTGTAGTTACAGTTACATTCAAATCAAAGGTGAACACACTATCTGCCCGTAGTTACAGTTACATTCAACTCCAATGTGAATACACTATCTGCCTGTAGTTACAGTTACATTCACGTCCAATGTGAATGCACTATCTGCCTACAGTTACAGTTACATTCAAGTTAAAGGTGCACACAGTATGCCATCACAGCAATTAAGTATCTTCCATTTTGTCACCTCAAATGGCTAGTTTCACATAAAAAATTCCCTTCACGTATGCAGCCTTCAGACAAGACAGATGGCTGCAGCACTGAGCAGAAGATATCCATAAAAATACAGCTAGCAAACATATGGAGACAATCACCCAGACAGTCAGACCACACACACACACACACACACACACACACACACACACACACACACACATACACACACACACACACACACAGACACGAACAAAGATGAACAAAGTTTTACCAGTCTTTTCTTTCGGTAAGCTTCCTCTTCTTCCCTTCGTCTTCTCTCTTTCTCTGGGTTGACGGGCTCTGGCCGCAACCTTCGTTCATCGCTTGTTTGGTGCTTGAATGCTGCACACAGCATGAGTAATTAGCCTCCTAATTGGCATGCAAGTCAGTGTGCTGGGGCCTGCTGAATGGGCTGTATGTCATTCACTTTCAGCACACCGCCGCCTTTCCATCCAGTGGAAAGAATAATATACAGCAAATTAAAAGCAGAGAGGATATATGTGTTCCTGTTGTGTTTTTTTCTGTACAAAGGGTCATTCTACATTCAAACCATGTTTCTGTGTAGCCATGCTGACCAATGTCAAGCTCAGCTTCGGTATATATGACCGATTCATTCAGAATGGGGATATGAAAAGGTGGGAAGGGTAGGCACATAATCAAATCAATGACAAAAGGTGATTAAACATGAAAAGCTCCACAAATGAGACCAAAATAAATCATCATAGAATTTTAATGTAGGTTTTATTTTTCTCTTCATTTTTTAATCTACTGTACAAAACATATACACAAAAAAGTCAAAACTGAATTTAACATAGAGAGGAACGTTTGATCAAAGAACATGGGGATGTATCTTTCAAAATGGTCATAAATGATACAAGACATTTTCGTATAGAAAAGCACCTGTTTTGTTTGCTACACACATACTGCATCATTCATTCCAATTCTAGTACATGTTTGCTACAAAATACTGCATCATTCATTCCAATTCTAGTACATATCAACTCCTGAACGCATTTCTTTTTACTACATCAATATACTCACCATATGTTCAAGTCTCTTAACATCTCACGGCCCATTCTATTACTCCACTGTGCTCAGGTAGATGTTTCACCATCTGATTTACATACTCACCATGTCATTCAGTTTCTCAAATGTATCATCCTGCTGTGCTTGCATGCAAACCTGAACAGGTCCTTAGATTTCTGATCATGCATCTACACTTTCTGAGGAGTTATTGACAACACTGACGTCTTCCTTATATTTTCTTTTCTCGGCTTGAACTGTGAAGAACAACATTCATCTACATTTATTCTATGCGATATCTGCATTTTCTTCAAGGGTTATTCAGCTAAATATGTAGTTATCTACAAGTGCTACTTGCATATTTTTCCCCACGCAAAGCAACAAATGCACCTGTATACACACACACACACACACACACACACACACACACACACTCTTACACACACACAAAAACACAATTATACATACATGCATACACGTGCGCGCAAGCGCGCACGCGCACGCACACACAACTATGGCACAACATCTGACACTGGATACTTTAAATTTGCCCTATGTATTTCTGCACACAATTACAATATTAGTACTACACAGTTAAAATATACATGTTATTTTTTTTTTTAAGGCGATACAGATTGGCTGCCCCATTCATCTGCTTTGTTGGTAGGCTAAAAGCAAGCAAAGATTGTCTGAACATTGACAGAAAAACATCAGAACATTGGTGTCACAATCATCTTGCACATGGTTTAAAAACTGAGACAGGGTAGTACTGTTTCTGTGTTTGTGGGGAACACAAAGAGAGAGAGAGAGAGAGAGAGAGAGAGAGAGAGAGAGAGAGAGAGAGAGAGAGAGAGAGAGAGAGAGAGAGAGAGAGAGAGAGAGTGTGCACTGAACAGTGTGTGCACTGAACTGTAGGATGGCCTAATTAATGTTGAAATATGTGTACCACCTGTCTGGTCATTTAACAGACATGTTGCAATGCATGTTAACTTTATCCTCTCATCTAAATTTGAAGTCAGTGTACAGCTTGTAATGTGTGTGTGTGTGTGTGTGTGTGTGTGTGTGTGTGTGTGTGTGTGTGTGTGTGTGCACTTACGTGCATGCATGCACACATTAGAGTGTGAGCATGTGTGCATGCTTGTATGTGTGCATGTATGCATGCATGTATGTGTGCATATGTGCATGTGTGTGTCTTTTCAGCTTAGCTACACGGATAAAGGGATGCATTCTGTGCATGTGTGTGTGTGTGTGTGTGTGTGTGCGCACGTGCGTGCGTGCATGCATGCGTGCGTCTGTGCGTGCGTGCGTGCATGCGTGTGTGTGTGCGCACGTCTGCGTGCGTGCGTGTGTGTGTGTATGCAGGCCTATGTCTACTTGCAGCATGTACAAAGCACTACAAGACTAAACCCTGTTGATCCCAGACGGATCTGCTCTGTCTGTGTTTCATTACTCACCCAACCCTGACTAAGAGGAAAGGATGACTGAAACATCACTGCCCTTCCACCTCCCCCCACTCCCATCCTCAACCTTTCATAGATGTGCATGTGTATGTGTGTGTGTGTGTGAGTGTGTGAGTGTGTGTGTGTGTGTGTGTGTGTATGCATGTGCACATGCATGACTTTGAGGAATATGCGACAACATATGTGTGCATGAGCAAGTCAAAGAATGTATTCATGCGAGTGTGGGTGCGTATGTACATGCTGATGCATGTGTGTCAATGTATGTGTGTGTGTGTGTGAGTATGTGTGTGTGTGTGCGTGCCTGTGTGAGTGACTGTGTGTGTGTGTGTGTGTGTGTGTGTGTGTGTGTGTGTGTGTGTGTGTGTGTGTGTATGTATGAGTGCGTGTGCATGTAGGCATGCGCATGCATGCTGCTTAAGAGTACTGTGTTGACTGTGAAAGTCCTTAGCAACAACAACAAAATATATATATATATATATATATATATATATATATATATATATATACCATCTAGCTTTTTTTTTCTCTAAATAGGAATAAATACAAGATGTTGATGCAGAAATGTGAGGCACTTTTCTGCTTTCATAAAGCTGAAAAAAAAATTACTGTGGTACAGATTAACTTATTTTGCAAAGCTTTAAAAAAAAAAAAAAAAAAGACGCCAACTCTCTATCTATACCTTGAACATCAGTGCCTAAACCCAAAGATATAATAGCAAGCATACATTCAAGCATTAACTTTGCTTACTTGAAGATATTTCTGCACGCATTCATGTATGCAATAACGATGGATCCTGTAACTCTTATTTAATGAGTAAACTGACAACATAAACAACAAAACAAGAACAAAACAAAAACAACAACAACAAAAAAAAAAGAAGGAAAAGAGATGATGATTAGGACGGCGGAGATGGGAGAGGGAAGATTCATTCAAGTCTGGAAGCATAATCAACAGAAATCAAAACCAGGTGACATTGACACAACACCGAAGCATAGGCAAGCCAGACAAGGCTAATCAACAAAGCAAGGCAAAGAAAAAAAAAAAAAACAGCAACAGGCAGAAAAAAACATGAACAGAAACAGGGAAGGGCGTTGGTGGTACCTGCTCCTGCCGAGGGGATAGGATTCGAGGCCGAGGTCCCAGAACTCGCTGAGACACCAGACACAAAGCCTGCCGCGCCCGCAGACGACGGAGGTGGACTTTTAACCCCAGCTGCTCAGCAGCTGACAAGCTACTCCCACGAGAAGGGAAAGGCTTGGTGCGGGGGAGAGGGGCAGGGTGGACCCCGCCCCTTGCACAGCAGCCCCACCAAGACCGCTCCCACCCCGGTAGGGGGTGCAGGAGCAGAGGTGGCGGCCGAAGAGGCAGGGTTTCTAGGGGCCGAGTAAGACCCCCCGGGGCTGCCCCGGCTGCCCTGTGGGGCGGGCTGGAGGTGGGGCTGCCTGGCAGCATTTTTGCGGGGAAATGTGGCACTGGAGCTGAGCTGGGAGGGTTGCGGAGGAGGAGGAGGAGGCGCAGGTTCTTCTGGAGAGCAAGAAAACCAGCAAGGAAGCATGCACAACATCAGCGGCACGATACTCGTGTGTGTGGCAAAATAAAACAAGACCAAAGAAAAAAAAAAAAAAAAAAATTTAAAGAGAAAAAAAAAAAAAAACGTACACACACATAAAACTAATCATAAATCTGTGTGTCCATACAGCTCACGGAAATGAAAGCTCGAAGATTCACATTCAGGAACTTGCCAAGTGCATCAGAGCACCACACAAAACCAAACAAGAATGAAAGAAGGATAAATGATCAGGACCAAAAATGAGTGGGGAGGAGTGACAGGGTACAAAGTAAAGAAAGAACGTATCTTTTGCCTTAAAGGGATAGATGATGTACATGGCGTTAAAATTACACATCTTTTGCCTTAAAGGAATAGATGATGTACATGGCGTTAAAATTACAAGTCCTTTGATTCCTAGTAATGTGTTACATTATAAGAATTTGTCTATATGTGTTATAATATTATTCATAAATATATGCACTGGTTATATACAAGATCAGAAAGTGTCAGTATTCAGCTAAAGAAATTATGGTGTGCATATCTTTACACTACAAATGAAAGTATTAACATAGCCCTTAAATACAAAATCTATTCCAACACACAATCACAAATAAGCAAAACACAAGAAAAGCGTAATTCACAGAAAAAAAAACAACAACAACAATATATCACAACAAAAACAAATCAGACTGTTTCCTTCAAAGTGGGTCTCGGTTGTTGTTGTTAACAGACAGACTATTCAATTCTGGGGTGTGTTTATTTTATTTGTTTGACTTCACACTTCCTATACGAATTATTACCCATTTTCACTTCATTACTATACTGTTCCAAACCCCACTCCACCTCCTCCCACAAGTGTTATAATTTGAGATTATTAAATGTACCTTTAGCTGTCTTTTATTAGTGCAGACCCTTCATATTCTTAGCCCCTATTTTCATTTTCAGCAAGTATACAAGTAAGCGCTCATATGCATTGAAGCATGCTCGTGCACACACACATGCACACACACACATGCACACACACACGAACACACACACACACACACACACACACACACACACACACACAGAGTGAAAAGCAATGTTTTATCCATTCATACTGTCTCACAAAACTGGTACTGGTGGCGGGGAAGGAGAAAGGTGGGAGCGGTAGATGGAATGTTTCAGCTATGTGTTTGCCCTTGTACTTTCAAGTGGTTGGTACTGATTATAGATAACAAAAGATGTCAGGAAAATCATTTTGTTTTCAAATTTCATACTTATCGCACAGCTGATGAAGCTGCACTGTTTTTTGTTGGTTCATTTTTTCTGTTCATTTCTGGAAAAGAAATGACCATCCGACATTTCTTGGCAATGGAAGGAAAAAGTTATGGGGACTTCTCCAGTGAAGGGAAAAAAAAAAAAAAAAAAAAAAAAAAAAAAAATCACAGTGGAGAAAAAGAGAAAGTGAAAGACGAAGAGTGATGCAGAAGAGAAAATGAACCCTCCCCCCCCAAAAAAAAACCAAGGCTGGGTACAGACGACACAGAGGGAATTACCTTCATCGGCTTCAAGCCCATACAGGACAGAGCCTGTGGACACACAGTACACAGCCCCAAAGTCCCCACCACTACTGTGCTCCGAGTCTGACGACTTGCTACGGGCATGTTGCAATCCTCTCGGATGAGGTCTTGGGGGATGCTGCTTCTGGACTACTGGAGACACGGGCGGCATTCTGGCTGGTTCTGGTGGCACTGGCTTCCCAGGCTGTGGTGGAAGGGATCCCTCTTCAGGGCTCCTCTTCTGCTTCCTGTCCTCTCTCCACATGGACAATGGCTGCTTTGATGCTGCAGGGGAGCGTTTTGCTGGTGAGATGGTCTGGCTGGGTGAATTTGCAGCCTCCCGAGTCCACGGTTGGGATCTGGTGTCTCTGTTCACTGTTTGTGGCATCTGAACCCTCCATGACTGTGAACTGGATCGCTGAGCTGGGGTCGGTGGTTTCGCGTTTGTTTGTGGCTGGGACGTTTGCTGTCTCATTGCAGAATCCGAATGCAGTTGTGACGGTCTCTCTGACATATGAGATGGCTTTGATTCGGAGTGCTTGGTAAATGTGTTTATTGGTCCAGATGTGTATGGCACTGGTGGAGCCCATGACTGGGAAACTGCAGATCCATGCTCCTCTGCAGAATAACCTGCTCTTACATCAGCATTTCCTGGCATCCTCTGGGGGTAATGCTGTGGTTCAGCTTCCCTGCCAAATCCTGAAGCACCGGCCCACTGGCTCTGCTTCAATTTCAGGTCATCTGTTTGCGGGGTAGTTTGAGGTGAAAGAGAGATCTTCATTGACATACTGGTGGGAGACATACCTCCTATCAACATGCTGAATATTTGGCTGTGTGGGTACAGCTTCATGGACGAGCGCTGACTGAAAATTCTGAGGGATATCACTCTTGTAATTGCTCCTCTGCCATTCCGAACCAATTTGGTTAAAATACTCTAGAGTCATCCTGCTCACGTTAGATGGCCTGTAGGTTTTAGGTTTGGGGACATCTAGTTTGCGGCCTGTGCTAGCTGCTGACACTTCCTTCAGAATGTCCTCAGGTGGTAGGTATGGATCATATTTTGGCCTGCCTGTGTAATGCACCCAGGCCTTTAGAGCAATGTCAGTGGGACGACTGTCCTCTGTCTCTGGCTCCATATCTGGAAAATGCCCATCACCATGGTAAGTTCTGTCCTGGTAGCGATGTCTTATCTCTCTCAGATCTCCAGATACTGTGCGAGAGATCCCCCTAAAATTAGACTCCTCCTCCTTATTGAAAGCACTCAGATCGGCTTGAGATTTAGCAGATCTTGGTCTCCTTGGCTCGTCAATCATGTCTTGAGACATGTCTGGTTCTGACTTGGACTTGCTAACCTTCTGCTGCCTCTCAAAAATTTGTCTTAAGCGGGACACAGAACTCACTGAACTTTCCAGATCATCCTGTTCCCCATCCGTGTCTTTGACAATGAAGGTGTCAGTACTACTGATGGAGGAGTTATTTTCTATCGGCAAAGGTCGTGTTTCACGTGTTGGGCTCCAGCTCTTTTCTACATCTCTGTAGATGTCTGCCACTGCTGTCCACTTTCTCAGCTGACCATACTGTTTGTCTGGACTCTGGCTGTCACTGCCATCACCAGGCCGACGGCCTGTGGCCATGTCCTTGTGTTCAGATTCCCTATCTAACCTCTGGCCTGCAACTTTAAAGTAAGTGACCTCTTTCTTTTGGGACGATATGTTCATATTCATGTTTTCCGATTGCTTGATACCTCTATGCGATCCTGGCAAACCAGGCTGCTTGTCTGTGTGCGCTGAGTTTGGTGAATACTGGCTGTGGGTTGGTGCAGTTTCAAATATAGCATCACCATGCCTGGGAATTTCATTCTGTTTTGTTCTCAACTCATTTCCCCTTCTTGAGGTTGAGAATGCTGGGCCACACTGAGATGGCCTAGGCTGGAAGTGGAGAGGTTCTGACATCTTGGAGGCAGTTGAGGGTTTCCATGCTGCACTGGTAACTTTGCTACTGAATTCACTGGGTGCGGCAAACCTTGTTTGGGTTGATGGTGTGTGCTGAGCTGATGCAGAACTGTCTTGTGGGACCAAACTATCGGAAGATTTGTTTGGACTGAATTTTGGAACAGAGGATTTTGCGCTCTCTACAACATTTCTCCCCTTTCCTGTTGTTTCATGGGATCCAGCTGCCTGCGCGCCATTTCTGCATCCACCCTCTCTTTCGACAGGGCCACCCTGAGATTTCTTCATCCAGGATAACTGGTTCACAGAGAATTCATTATTTTCAGCCAAGTTCCTGAGGTTTCTCACTTGGAACACTGCAACCTTGTCACTGGGACGTGGGCGATTCACTGCAACATTCTGCTGTGGATTGCTGTGCTCTTTATTCTGAAGTCTCTGGATCTGTTTTTCTTGTGAATCATGCTCTTGTCTTTTTGTTTCTGTATCTGGATTTGCATGCACCTCACTTGCAAACGGTAACCTTTTCAGCGAGTCAGGGTTTGATGACCTTGGAAGTGTTGTTTTGAACAATTCATCTTTCGCAGTGGAGTTTTTAAGAGGTCTGTGGTGTTTGTCCATCTGTAAAATGTCTGGCATCTCAGAATATATGGGTCTTCCTACACTGGTCTCAGACTGTGCTGTGCCTGTGCTGTTCACGTCACCATAATCTCCAAGCTGTTCGCCTTCAGGACTTAAGCTGTTCACCTGTTTTGCTTCGGGCTGCATAGCTGATCCAACTGTGGATGACAAGGGTACCATCACCTTCTTATCAGAATGCTCAGACTTCACTTTCAGCTGTGGACTGGGAGTCACTGATGAGTCCACCACTATTTCCAAACCGCCAGATACATGAGAGGCCTGTGCTTCTGAGAAACGAGGTCTATATGAGGACTTGTGGGTACTATGAAAACTGAGATCAGAATTCTCCTTATTGGCCTTCCTCATCTCTTTCACATAAGATTCGTACTCATTGCATGGAGAGTCAAGGTGAGTACCATGGACCGCTCGCTGCCTGGACTTCTTGGCAGCACTCTCCATCAACTGCAGGTAGGACACTGAACTGGAATGTGGCACAGTCTGCTTCTGAGCACTGCTGCTGGCTGACTTGATCTGAGGTGAAGGTAAAAAGGCTGCTGACTGCACTCCTGCTGCTTCTATCTTCGTATCAACCCTGTGGCTTTTTGCGCTAGATTTTGCAGATTTCTGGCTTTGCTCTGGCGATTCTGATGCATGAAATTTTTCATACAGCTGCCCAAAAGAAACAGATCTCTTCATTTCATCTGGTCTTGATGCCAATGTTGATGACAACTTGGAGGTTTTATCCTCTACCAGGTTTCTGTACGTTCTTACCTGGTCTCTCAGGGTATGTTCTCTGTTCTTCAGACCAAAATCCTCTCTGGAGTCCACATAACTTGATCCTTTTTGTCTGTGTCATAAAAAAACTCTTTCTTTTTCTTGGCTTCCTTCAGTTCAGTGTACAGTTCCTGCATCTCTTCTTCCTGGGAGTGGAAATTTTGCCGTGAGGATCCCAGCTCCTGCCACTGTGAGTTCTGCTCATCAGCTGTGGTTTCTTTTTCTGTGCTGAATTTATCCAGTTCTCCAATCCTTTCCAAAACAGCAAAATGTTTCTGTAGCTTGAGAAACTTTTCTGACCTCCCTGAAGAATAGAGCAGCCCTGCAGCGTAAGACTGGTATGTGTGTGGGTCTAATCTTGAGGACTTGTCACTGGCGATGGATCCTTTGTAGGATGAAGCCTTGAACATGTGCATGTCTGGTCTTTTCCAGTCGGCGGGTTCTTGGCCATCGTTATACTCTCTCTGCCAGTTATCATCAGCAAAGTCCTCATGATAAAACTTCTCCTCAGTGTCTTCTTCCTCTGAGTCATATTCTTCATCAGCAGATCTCTCACACCATCCTGTTTGTATCCACCTTCCATGGGATGTCCATGGCTGCTGAATGGTGGCACAGAATTTACTACTTCTCTTTCTGCCATGCCAGCATCTTCATCTGGATGATATCTGCCATGTGTGTTGTTCAAGGAAAACTGGTCACACATATCACTGCCAGTATATGCACCATGACCGTCACTGTGCAGAGAATATCTGGGTTCAGAAATGGCAGATTCTGCACCCCCTGCACTAAGAGACTCATTCATGAACTCATTATCTTTCTGCTGTTGGCTTGAAGCTTTCACTGTCTGACTCCTGAATTCAGTCTGATCCTCTTCATGCTGATGGTAGTGTCTGGCTAATGGCACAGCAGTGGTAACTTTCACAGCAGGACTCACATATTGGTGATGCCTTGCAAAATCACTTCTATCAGACACCAGTTCCTCCTGCACCCCAGCTGGGTCTCCCACAGGATCGTCTTCCCTCAGAAGCCAAAGATCTGTTGTCGGGTGATGCTTGTTCCTCAAACAGAAGTTCATTGTTACCACCTCTTCCACGATGCCCAGAATTTCCTATTGTCTGATCAAAACGTGGCTGGTGGAAACTCCTCTGCCATGAAGGAGAGCTCACTGTGGTTTCCATTTCTGAAGACTGACAAAGTGCTGATGACAATGACCTTGATGCGCTGTTTCCCTTTTCAGCCTGGAGATGTGCTGTGAAGACTCACAGTACTGATCCCATCTCTGTCACTATGTCTTAGACCTGAAAGAGAAAAAAAATAAGCATAGCTGTATGATAGCAAAAAGGACAGACAAAACATGAGAAAACTCTGAAAACAGCTGTCAAAGAAATACAGTAATTTTTCTCACCGATTCAAGTTTTTCTTCAGATAAACTAATGATTTCACAGTTCATATCAATCAGATTACTCTTTCTACTCTCTTCCTTCATATCTGATCTATACCATTTACTCCTAGTTCAGAAAGAAACAAATTACAGAAATGTTGGTATCCCAACAACTGACTGCCCTAAACAAAAACTTTCTGTTATCTAATACATGTCATGGTGAACACTTCTTTCAGAGTTCACAACTGTCTTTGGGTTTCCAGTCATAAAACTTTGAGGAAAAAAAAAATTACCCAACCATATTGACTCGTAATTTCCATGGTAAAGACTCCCAAATGTTTTCAATGTGCTCTCCACTGGCACCATCAAATAAGCCTCCATCCCCTTCAAAGAAAACATGAAAAGAAACATAATGTTTCCAAAACTTGCCATCAAGATATCAGAACTGAGCGTCCTCTTCAAAAAAAAAAGTACATGTGCAAAGCGCACGCAAATGCTTCTGACCTTACTTTTTAAGTCTATACTCCAAACTTGTCCACAACAATGCTATAACCAATAAGCAGTGTAGTGTAGTGTTCACTGAATGGTAGCAATCCAATACATCCAAAAGAGGGAAATGGAGGGGACAGAAAACAGCAAATCAACAGAGACTGTAATCCTTCAACAACTCTCAACAGTTACCCCACCTTTCAGCTCACCGGTGGCAGTCAAATTATCAGGCAACTGTGACTGCCAGGACTTTGTAAATATGTTCCCCTTTTCCAAACCCCTTCCCACCCCCTTCCCCAACTCTCACTCCCTTTTTTGATCATTCTCTAAAATCAAAATTTCAGTTATAATAAAAAAAAAGGGGGGTTTCCATAAGCCACACCCACCATGAGGAAAATATCAGAAGGATTACATCTCCGCAGAAAAAGAACAGAAAGGCAGCAGACACCGACACAACAAAAACAATCGTACAGCAACTCAAGGAAAGCAAGCAAAAGACAGTGGCAAAAACAAAAAAAAAATGAAGAAAAGGGAAGGGGAAAAAAAAAAAAAAAACGAACATAAATAAAGGAAAAAGGAGTAAGTGCAGCAGACTACTTACAGCAGAAGACAGCAGAGAAGGAGGTGACAAGACTGCCGGTAAGTGATCCCACTGGTACAAAACACTCATCCATTGTCATCAGTCTGGCCGCCATCGAGATACACCACATTTACTCTTTACCATTAACCAAGGGAAATTTATTTAAAAAAAAAAAAAAAAAAAATCACAGTTCTCCATCCTGAATGGACCACAAACTGTGTGTTCACAAGTTATGCCACTGATGTCCATAATCTATCCTGTCGCTACTTTCAAAACTCTAATCTTGTGTGTAGTTCTGACCTGAAACCACACTCTAAGGTGTCCTACATATTTTGGATCGCCTAACACGCTTCATAACAGGATAATGCTACGTCAAGTTCATCGCCATCATCTACCCATTGCATGTGATCAGGTTCCATCAGATGATGAGCTTTTCAACAAGGTGAAAAAAATCACACTTTATGGTCCATGGTCCATCTACCATCACTTAGTTGTTACGGTGGGTTGACAGACTGCACACACATGGTCATGAACAGCTGAACTGCCAAACTTCTCATGCTGACAGATTGTGCAACCTTCCGCAGAATGTCCCCCGATGGAAAGATGTGAGTAGGGTACAGACTGTGTGGATAGGACAGGTAGGGAGGAAGAAGGGATATGTGTGTACATGTGACGGCACTTGATATTCAGGTCATTCTTTCTGTGAGAACCACAAAATCAAGCCGAAACAAAAGGTTCCAAAGACCAGCGGCGCCGGCCTGACAAAGAGCACAGGACACCCAGCAGATCACATGTCTCACCCCTCTGAGGGCTCAGGTGTGCCACTGCTGCTGGCTAGCCTACCACACACAATCAATACCTGGGTCTGTGTGCTGAACTGTGTCTGTCTGCTAACCTGGACACAGTCTTGCCGCTAGTTAACTGGATATCAGTGATAACGGCTATCATTTTGGCCAGGTTGTGATGGCACTCAGCCCCTACCACAGGCCTCGACAGCTGACACACACAGTTTACACAGGCAATTAAGAAAGAAAAATTATGATGGAACAAGATGTACTCTGTGTGTGTGTGTGTGTGTGTGTGTGTGTGTGTGTGTGTGTGTGTGTGTGTGTGTGGAGTGGTGTGTGTGTGTGTGTGTGTGTGTGTGTGTGTGTGTGTGTGTGTGTGTGTGTGTGTGGTGTGGTGTGGTGTGGTGTGGTGTGTGTGTGTGTGTGTGAGAGAGAGAGAGAGAGAGAGAGAGAGAGAGAGAGAGAGAGAGAGAGAGAGAGAGAGAGAGAGAGTTATTAAGTGTGTGTGTGGTGCGTATGTTTGATGAAACATTCTGTGCTGACACCTGTGTTACCAATGTGTATGCCTCCATGTTACACTCTTATGCCTCCATGTTACACTCTTACATTCTTTCACAACAGAAATAGTTGTTTCCAGTTGACATCAACCACACATGCTATTCCCCCTCCCCATCATCCCACAATATATACTGTTTAACATTAAAATTTCTGAGATGATAAATACCATACCAAAATAAAATTGCATTACTATTTTATAACAAATCCTTTCTCCCTCTCTTGCACATAATTCAAGGAACCACAAAATCTACTAACCAGTTCTATCTCTCCTCCTCCCACAAGCATGCATGTGCACTCTCTCTCTCCCTCTCTCATACACATAGAGACACATATACTGCACATCTACACTTAGTTGCATGCACACACATACACACACAGATGCGTGAGCACACACTTAGAGACTTACACACACACACAGGCACGCACGCACGCATACACACACACACACATGGATGTGCGAGCATACACTTAGTGACTTACTTGCACACACACACACACACACACACACACACACACACACACACACTGAACTTGAATTCTATTGTTACACACCTTTGGGATATGAAGGATAACAAATAAACAAATCAAGGTAGCAATAGTATACACACTTCATTGTGTGAGCTGAATGCAATCCACAGACCCAAAAATAACAACTCCTTCAGAATATTCAACGAGAACGCAGTGGAACCACAATATTTAATGAAGATATTCTCTCTCTCTCTCTCTCTCTCTCACACACACACACACACACACACACACACAATCACACATGCACATACACACAGAGAAAAGCATGTATGCACGTTCACAGTTTTTTAAAAATTATACCCCTCCCCCTTTTTGCTTTGCCCTTAACTCTTCGCTGGTAACTATTCACTGGTTAAGTCACAATACAAAAATAAAACAGAGTGGAAAATAACATCGATACCCAAAACAAAAAAAGTAAGTGACTTTTCAACAAACATGTCTTTTTTGGATGTCACCAACTGCAGAACTTTATAAAAAGCTAAAAAAAAAAATACTCCCCACAACAATACTCCCCAGGCCCCAGCCAGCAAGAAGACATATTTTGTCCAAAATCACAAACTGTCAGCGCAAAGTTGACCTCCAAAGGAGACACACTTGTTGAAAAATTCACCAGTTTGTTTTAACCACGTATTAATTGAACTTTACTTTGAGCTCCCTTTGTGTCTTTGTTTGCATTTCAGCTGTGCTCATTCTGCTTCAGTTTTCATAAAACTGGATAATTTTGTTTGAATGTGTACACGTCGGTGATACAGGATGTGAAATAATATGATTATAATGATGCTCTGACCTGTTACATAAAGAGCAAGGACTGTGGTACAGGTATCATAATCACAACACCGAGTATAACCCACTTTGAAGGAAGACCACAACGTCTGAAGGAAAGACCATCATATAATAAAACACAACACAGCAAAATGGGAACAGACTATACGTCATCACACCAGCTGAATACTTTGACACAAAGGCAGGGAACAAAAATACATATGTATCAAAATATAAAGGAAATCATGTACATAATCTAATAAATAACAGAATAAAACAGGTTTGTCAAAACAACACTGTGCGTCTTCTCAAAGCCATAGATTGTGATTGAAAAATAATGACAAGGATACACAGATACTATGATAAACTATGGTAAAACTATGGTAAACTATGGATGTTCTGTTAACGCAAAACTTTTAACAGTTCTATTATACACAGCAACAATTAAATAACACAGTAGTTATGCATTAATGAGGTACGGCAATATTTTTTTTCTCATACATAGCAATGAAATTATAGGAACAAAGTACAAACACCATGATTTACAAATAAAAAAGCTCCCTCAAAAGCTGGAAAATTAATATCATACTTCCCCACTGCAAACATAAAGAGGCATTTCCAATGATAATGATTGGAAGTAATGAATTCCATGGATTTGGAAATAAAGATCAACCAAATCATTCCAATTCATGCAACAACAAAAAAAAGAAACACAAAACAAAAGCTGAGACCCCCACCCCCCACCCAAAAAAACAAAAAAGCACAGAAACCATCACTGGCTGGAGAACAACAAAAACGCGCAGAAGAAAACAAAATCAAACACACACACACGCACACAGAGAAAAGAAACAAACCCCTGGTAACCCCATTCACACATTTTGAGCACCAAAGTTCCATAACATCGGAGGAAAGACAACTTATTGCTTACCTCTGGGTTTATCTGGCGCGGGCTTCTGCAGCCCCCCTTAGCCGGATATCACCGCCACACTGAACACGTTTTTGTAAATGTCTCTAGGATCGGCGCCATCCCCGTCTTGACGAATGTCAGGCTCTGACGGGGATCGAACACCTCCCAAAGAGCTGTGAGACACACATAAACAAGGCCCAACTGTAACATTGTCTGCTTTTGGACAGATCAGAGATTACACACACACACACACACACACACACACACACACACACACACACACACACACACACACAACACACACACACACACACACACACATACCACACCACACACACACACACACACACACACACACATGCATGTGCACTCACACACACACATACACTGTTTCGTTTCATTTTCATTAAGGTGTCACTGAGAAAGAAAAAAAAACATGCCTGGGCAAAGATTTTTTTTTCTCGCAGTGACACTCCTCGATGAAACTGAAACAGTGGAAGAGTGTGTGTATATGCATGTATGTGCGTGCGTGCGTGCATGTGTGTGTGTGTGATGTCTGTGTGTGAGTGTGTCTGTGCGCGCGTGCGTACACCTCAACTACATTGTTTGAAAAGAACACAACCTAACCCCCCCCCCCCCCTCTCCCCTCAACCATCACTTGTTTGCATCAAACTGAGCTCAGAAGTCAGATCTTGTTCACCATGACCTATCAAGGTGCCAAACTGAGACAGCAGCAGCAGCAGCAGTGACAACAAAAGGATGGCGCTAACTGATATCTCAGCAATAGGCCCCTTTGAGGACACAGCTGGCAGGAGGCATCCTTGGACAGTCACAAGCAGCTCTGTCACCTCCCTTTTCCACCAACTCCATTACCCCTCCCCCCTCCCCCCCCCCACTTCAACACAGTTTGCAGCACTGCCCTCCTAGGCTTGTATTTTGTCTAACTGACACACAGGTGGTGTACTGGTGAACTGTTCTGGTTGTGCAATGTGTCGTACGATGTACAGCAGCTGTGTAGCTCCCAAAACACAAAAGGTGTTAAACCAGTCCTGACAGAAAATGTTAACGTTCAGAAACCTGCTAGTCTGTCTGGCTTTCTTTTCATGAAGAGGGGATGAGGGGGTAGGAAGGGGGGGAGGCGGTGCATGTGTGTGTGTGTGTGTGTGTGTGTGTGTGTGAGAAGTCAGAGAGTCAGAAAGGTGGGGGGGTGGGGATGGGGGAGAGTGAGAGGAGAGAATGAGGTAGACAGGGGTAAGAGAGTGAGAGAGATTCACCTTTCTCCCCCCCCCCCCCACCCCCACAATAATTCCTGCACACACACACACACACACACACACACACATGTGCACGTGTATGCACACACACATACATCTGAATGCACACACATGCGCGTGCACTTACACACGATGGGCCAAAGCATGTCACAGGAGGGGGAAGGGGGCAGAGAATTAGAAAAAGAACTTGAGAGAGA
>JADBJO010000566.1:150000-162500 GCA_016801955.1 Conus betulinus | reverse complement strand
AAATAATATTCATCCAGCAAAGAAGTTTAAAAAAAAAAAAGGAAAAAAAAAAAAAAGCTGATTAACTCACAAAATCGCACCCGCGTCATTCTTCAACAAACGAAAAGGTTTCATATCTTACTGGCGAAGACAGGCGAGAACACGCTTAAAAAAAACATGTATACATATATATGTATATGTGTGTATGTATAAAAATGCACACACACACACACACACACAATGTCAGTAAAAGTAATAAAAAGAAAATCAACTGAAACAAGAAAGTCTATGATGAAACCATCTCGTTACTAAGAACTCCAAAACAGAGGGCACACTGGGGAGGGGGGTGGGGGGATGGAGTCACGCCCATACACAGGCCAGTACCTCGACATGCAACAGCTTCTTCAGCTCAAATCCTGGGAAAAAAATAAAACGAAAAAAAAAAATCCACTTCCTAAACACATTTTTTTTTTTTCTGGACATTTTTCTCCGTCCCGCTCTTCTTGAAAGACCTATTCCAACCGAGAAGAAGTCTGTCAAAACCCGCCTCCTGCCTGACCCACTCGACCACAATCGTTCTCTTCACACAAGTGACAACGGCAAAGCGGACTCGATTCTTCTAACAACTTAGTTTAACAAGCTGGTGTGTGTGTGTGTGTGTGTGCGCGCGCTTGTGTGTGTGTGTGTGTGTGTGTGTGTGCGCGCGCGCTGTGTGTGTGTGTGTGTGTGTGTGTGTGTGCGTGTGTGTGTGTGTGTGTGCGTGCGCGTGCTTGCTTGCGTGTGTGTGTGTGTTAGCTTGCTTGCTGCTGCGTGCGTGCGTGCGTGCGTGCGTGCGTGCGTGCGTGCGTGTGTGTGTGTGTGTGCGCGTTGTTAGAGACATACAAACTTCACTCTCCACACCAGCCGGTGGACAACTCCGGCCACCCGTTGTGTCCGGGTCACAGAGGGTTGTTCTGACCCGGCATTCTTGTAATTACCAGGGCGGTGAAAGGGGGGTGGGTGCACGTAACCTACGTACGTGATGTAATGCCAAGAGAGGCAGGGAAAAAAGGAGTGGGCGTGTAGGCCTTTGTTGACGAAACAGAAACAAAATATTTGAACTGTAATCTGGGCCTCTAACGCTAGCAATAATGTTGTAATTCAGTGTGTGCGTACGTGCATACGTGAGCGCGCGTGTGCATGGCTGTCTGCGCACGCCTTTGTTTTCCTCCCTCATTCTCTTGTTCTAGCAATCCACGGGCAGTAATCACCAAGTTCGACATGCGGCAACCAACCCAACTGCACGCACATTTTCACTACAACGAAGACAGTCACTATAACGAAGCGAGTCACTATAACGGGGGGGGGGGGGGGGGGGGGGGGGGGGAGAGGGAAAGAGAGATCCGTCACAAAGATGGGATCACTTTCAATTTCATAGCACGATGTAACAGTTACTCTAGCACCGTACTGTAAAGAAACTACAAGCACAACATGATCAGGTCCTGCTGTGTCATTTCTCCATGTCTGTGAAGTCACAACACGCCGTTTCTTTTCAGCCCTGGCGGGCACTAGCGACGCGGAAAAAAAATTTCTTTCGTTTTCCAGCAAGCTTCCGAGCCCCACGCTCCTCATCCCGGCTCCTCCCCGCAGAGACAGCCACATCCAGAACCGTCCCGCCCCAGCCTCAGCAATCCACAGTGAGTAAGTTGTTAACAAAGGTCCGGTCGTTTTGAGACCGTCCATCAAAAGAGACGCTGCACTGCTGGTGATTCACTGGTAGTGTCCAATGCTTAGAGAGCACACGCAGATCAGAATTGTAAGATAACAATTTCCTGGAGGCTTAGAGAGCCCCCGAGCCCCCCCCCCCCCCCCAAAAAAAAAAAAAAAAAAAAAAAAAAAAAACCCCCATCCTTAAGATACTGCAACCTCTCGCAGGAAGCTGTTGTCCTCGAGCTTCGACTACGCTGACTTCATACACAGTGTATGTAGTCCCATGGTATCACCGGATCGTTTTTCGTTCTAGCGTTACAACACTGCAGGGTGGACGCTTGCTCCCTCGATGCGATGAATCGAATTTCAGACACGACAGGGATACCTCTCGGCTTACTTACATCGCCCACCAGGGGGTGGGGGTAGCGGGTGGGTGGGGGTGGGGGGGGGGGGGTGGGGGGGGGGTGGGGGCTGGGGGGAGCGTGGGGCCGGGCTACCCTAGCTGACAAATCTCACTCAGTGTGAGCTTCAAACGTCCGCCGGAGACTTGTTCAAATAGTCCTCCCCCCACACACCACAGCCCACTTCCAGTAAGCAAATAACAACCGAAACTTAACAACCGAAACTTGCCAGGGGGCTGGGCACGAGGACACGTGGCCTTGAATACCCTCCGACTGAACGGGATTTTCACGGACCTTTGACACCAGGAACAGGATGGGGCGTTCTGCTGGAACAGCTAAGCAGCTCAGGGAGTACACACAATTATGTAAACCTTTTGTTTCTCTGTCCGGTGTCAAAGCCAAAGCCCTCCCACTCAAAGGCCGGGGACAGCACGCTACAGCAAATAAAAGGATGTTAAAAATCGTTCTTCCATCACCATAGCACATCTACCTGTCACGATTTCTATAACTGTTACGGATTACCAAGGAGGTCGTAAGTGCTTTCAGCCACTGATCTCGTAACAGGTAACTAAAACAAAAACGAACCCGAAATCAGGATAGTTTGAGGGGAAAATGAGACATAACAAGAAATCATTTTTTTTTTTTTTTTTTTGAGGGGAAGGATGCGGGCAGACGGTGAAAACGATACCATGACGAGAAGTTCTGTTTCATTTTTATTTTCATTTTTCACTGGAACATGAACATGAAAAAAAAAAAAAAAGGTTTCCCACCAGCACTTCTCCAAGTGCCCACATACGCACCTGAACGTACTCGGTGGTGCACTGGTTATTGGTTATAACGCTAAACTTTCATCCTCTTCTTCTCAGTATTTCTTTTTTCTTTAACGTTATGTTGTGTTTTTATTGTACTGCGCTGTACGAATGAATTAACTTTGTAGTTAGGTTTATTTACATCTGAACTGCACTGTATATAAGACGCGAACAACGTTCTTGTCACAACACTTTTTCCTGTGGTGAAGTTCGGACTGTTCTCCCAGCAGAGTGAGAGAGCACATTACCATATCATTATGGCCCGCCCTGTCTGTCTTCGTTTTCTTCTTTCTTTTTTTTGTTTAGAGAGAGACTTTGATAGATTTTATTGTCCATTACCAAAGAGGTCTTTGACAAGGGGGGAGAGGTAACGGAACAAAACATTTCCCTCTTCCTTTCCTGCAAACAAATAGTACACTTTCATTCCTAGTGTGTATCAAATCCAAAGTTAACAAAAACAAATAAATTCGTAACATTTCGTTATGTCCTCACCTCACGCACAGGAGTAATGCAGTAAAGTTAAAAAAAAAAAAAAAACAACAAAAAAACAAAAAAAAAAAACAACTAAGACTGACTCGACCATCCACTCAATCAAATGATGACATTGTATTTTACTGATCTCTTCAAAACATGCTCGACCATCCACTCAATTAAATGATGACTTTGTATTTTACTGATCTCTTCAACATGCGATGAATGATAATATTCATTCAGATATCTCTTATAATGTATTATCTTAAATTTCACTACCCTTCATCATCTGTCTAATTTTCAATGCTTCCGCGATGAATTTCGCAAGACTGATTTAATTACAAGTTCATCATCTGATGATAACACGCCAGCGACATTTTGTCTTTTCGCTATATATCTAACTGGAAAAAACTGAACAATTTGTCCGCACTTCATTATAAGCAGTACAGTGGAACAGAAAGTGTTCTTCGTCATCAATAATATGTCTACATGCAGGACAAGGAGATTCTGTGGATGTTTCACATTCAAAACCATCTTTTGTTCGCATTAAAACCTAAAGTTCTCAACCTAAATCTTGTGTAATTTATTCTGTGCCATTTATCTGTATGACATTGAGAAACTTTTCAGAATGGAACACATTCTTAAATGAGAAAAACCAGCGATATTTTTCTTTACTTTCCATATCTGAGTGCCAATTCTGTTGAGAGAGGAGAGAGAGAGAGAGAGAGAGAGAGAGAGAGAGAGAGAGAGAAGAGAGATGAGAGATTGGAGAGAGAGAGATGATGCCTTCATGTCACAACTGAAACTCTAATAGTGAGAGGGGGGGAAATCCCACTACCACCATCCCCACCGTGCCCCCCCCCCCCCCCCCCCCCCCCCCCCCCCAAAAAACAAAAAAAAAAAAAAAAAAAAAACCAACAAAACCCAAACAGCAACAACAAAATAAAAAAAAGGAACAGAACAGAACAGAACATCCCTACCAGACAAGAACCACGGACCGCGAGATCTTCACACACCCCTTAAGGCGTGCTTCCCAGTAGGCCAACAGCTGCAAGCAATGGACCTCGTCCTGAGGGAACATTTTTCTTCTCCCAACAGGTTGCAGACATGCGATCCCCCCCCCCCCCCCCCCCCTCCCCCCCCCCCCCCCCCCCCCCCCCAGCCTGCCCCCCCCACCCCCCTAAGCTCCCTCCCCTCGAAGGAAACAGGTTAAAGTCCACGGGGGTTGAATCCGTGGCATTGGGAGTCTTCGGAGCATGAACAAGTTCATGTGAACGGACCTTTAAACAAGAGCAGTCAGGGGGAAAAATGACTCGATCCACAGGGGAAAAAAAAAAAAAAAAAAAAAAAAAAAAAAAAAAAAAAAAAATAAAACCCGCCCATTTACTGAAACCGGCTGAATCAAGTCGAAAGTGTGTATACAGCTAGTTACAGTCGCTCCATGTTGCGTTGTTCTTCAACTCGTCTTTCACCAAGTGTACCGAGATGTAAGCATGTTCCAGCGCCGGGTTCCTTTCTCAGTCGCTTTCTTCAAAACACTTGTAATTTCAGTCACTACAGATGCAATCAACTTGCCACTGTTCGTTAAAAAATCAGCACGGAAACGACTTGTGTCGTGGGCTTTCTGTTCATTCAAACATCTCCCTGGGGTGTTTGTCTCATCACAGCCCCCTCCCTGTCTTCCAGCAGTGCCGCTTGGAATGATGGCAGAAATCGGTCTTTCGATTCCCACCAGCCTTACGGCGGTAATTTCGCAACGCTGACGGTTTCACTGGGTTGATCTTGTTCTGACGTGAAGTCTAAAATAACCATGCTCTCTGACATTTCACTTGCATTTCAAACATTTCTGAAGAGAACTTAGCCACTTTAGTCGTCAAAGTTTTTGCATCGAACCCATTTAGCTCAGCTGTGCAACGTTCTCCAGTGACGCCGACTTCGACAGTCCTTATCAATGTATCCACAGTGACTGTGATTGCCTTCGTTCACGAAAATGTCCTTAGCTTCGAGTGTTTATACAACTTTCCACTGCTTCTCGACAGGAGTGATGATGACAACAGAAACTGGATGTCTGCACAAACCGATTGGTTTGGGCGAGATGTTTATATTACTAGCCAGTCTGTGTGTGTGTGTGTGTGTGTGTGTGTGTGTGTGTGTGTGTGTGTGTGTGCGCGCACGCGCGTGAGGGGTGAGTAGTGGTTGTGGAACTGGTACTGGGGCTGGAGAGATCCGAAGATGTATCAAGGATCTGCGTCGGAGAGTGACACACTCTCTCTCTGTGTAAGCGCGCGCACGCATGCATGTTTATGAATGTATGCATGCATGCGTGCGTGCGGAGAGTGTGTGTGCGCGTGCGAGCATATGTGCATGCATGAGTGTGTGTATTGTGGAGGAGACGGCTGGACAAGGGTCAATCTTCACTGTTCAGGTAAAACTGATCAGCACGATCCCATTACAACCGAGAAGGAGATACCCATCTCCCTGCTAGGTCTGCGCTCCGGACCCACGAAGAAGCCCCCCCCCCCCCCCCCCATCCCCCCCCCCCCACATCCTGCTAGCCTTCCAACCCCCCCCCCCCCCCCCCCCCCCCCGTACCCCGCTACAGATCTTCTCCAAGCATGAAAATTGTGAGAGGGCGTCAAACCTCTCAGGATGTCCCTTTGGCTTGTAACGAACGATGCTTTTCTGTCCTGGCGTCCCTTTCCTCCCAGCCTCTCCACGGTCACACTACACACACACACACACACACACACACACACACACACACACACACACACCACACAACCGGATTACCCATAGGATCAAAATGGTAGAGGATTCCCCCTTTCTCTTATCACCCTGACTGTCTGTCAGGGTCACTTCTATTCGGTGTAAGTCTTTAGAAAGTACAGAGTAGCAGTTATTCATTCAGCTGTCAGAACGTCGAGCCTTGAAGACGATGGAATAGGGAGACGAATTCTTTAGAGTCTGTCATCATGGTATTAATTGGATGTTTGGTGTTGGAAATACCACTCACTCTCTCTCTCTCTCTCTCTCTCTCTCTCTCTCTCTCTCCTCTCTCTCTCTCCACACACACACACAAACACAAGCATGCACGCACGCACGCACACACATGTACCCACACAAGCACACATACAAACACACACACACACACACCACACGTACCTGCACAAGCAAGCACATACGCGCGCGCGCGAGCACACACACACACACACACACACACACACACACACACACACACACACGTACCCGCAGAGACAAGCACACACACTGAGAGAGAGAGAGAGAGAGAGAGAGAGAGAGAGAGAGGAGAGAGAGAGAGAGAGAGAGAGTAAGGGATGGTGGGATTAACGTCATCAACCTTAGGCTCTAAAGGACATGTTCCAGGACCGCAATGTGTGGATGATGGTAGGGCACACGCGCACCCCTCCTCCCCCGTGTCCAAAAGGGGGCAGAATTGACAGCCTGCTCATGAACCAGACAGACCGAAACCTTGAGACAGGCAAGGTAATGGATAGCTTCGTGGCCCGCGCAGACCGTGAACGTGCTCAGTCAAATGACCTTAGATTCTGACCCGCCCAAACTCTTGACCTCCTCTACCTCCCTCTCTCTCTAACCGCGTCGGCTCGTCGGCTCTCTCTCTCTTTCTCTCTCTCTCTCTCTCTCTCTCTCCCCCAACCGGCGTTGTCTTCTGTTCCTCCTCCTCCAGTTTATCTTCCACTGGCTTCCTCCGAAACTCCTCGAACAGACCAAAGATAGTTCGCCCGTAGGGCGTACAGTCTTTGAACAGACCGACTAAAGCCAACTCCTCCTCCTCCCCAGTCTCTTGTGTCTCTCTGCTAATCCTGCTGTTTGGGGTTAGGCTTCGCTGTCCGCCTTTCATATGGCGTTTCAAAAGCGCCAAAAGGACAATTCCTGGACATGCTGACTGACGATCACTGTGCGTGTGACGCTGTAGATGATGGAGGGGATGGGGGTGGGGGGGGGGTGGGGGGGGGGGGGGGGCCAGGAAGAGGATCAGGCCTCTGACAAAAGTTATCAAAGCCACGGTAGGGTAAAATGGTTGTTCAATGACTATCCTGCAGCAGCAGCAACAACAACAAACAGCAACGACAAAACAAACAAATCAAACGAAAAACTTACGAGATTAATAAATTATCACGTTACAAAACCACGGATAAACTAATGAAACTGTTAAGATCGTGCGTGTAGTCGACGTGGTCATTGCCATTACAGCTCTTGGCATCCAGTAGATCAGTTCAGTTCAGTGTTTTATTTAATGTCTTTTCATCGTCAGACGATATCAAACACTTAAAAAACAAACAAACAAACAAACAAACAAAAACACACACACACACACACACACACACACACACACACACACACCTCCACACTCAACTTATCATCCATGTTAAGTACTTTCAATCCCACATCTAATTTATGCAATATTTACATAAGTGAAATACGCTAGTGGTACACAACATTGTTGATCTTAAAAAAAAAAAAAAATGTTGCAACCTGTGACTGCGAAATAACCATGGCAATTTCAGCAACATATGAACCCATACAAGACAGTACTGACATTATCAAAGTTATTCGGAATGCTGTTGTCCAGAGAAGAAGAAGAAAAAAAAAACTGCCACAAAACACACCTCTCCCCCGCTTGATTAGATAACCGGCTCGGAATTCCCTTCTTTTGACACCACCTGATGGACCCTAAGCCCAGATCGTGCAAGACAATCTCAATGCCAGCAGTCTGCAGCGTGACAGGAGTCAACGGGAGGGGAAGAGGGGGGGGGGTCATAAAGTGAGATGCTTGTCCCCCCTCATCATTGCAGGCAGTAATTGAGGACCCGCCGGCCAGGCATTCTGGCACGGAATGGCTCCTGTCTTCTGGCGATAAATGGCCGCATAAACCTTGCTAAGGACCAAAGGCGGAGGCGTCGTAAAATATCACACGGTTTCTGCTGCCAACGGTTCTTTTCTTGCCGCCTTAATGGAAGTTAAGACAACTTAGCCCCCCCCCCCCCCCCCCCCCCCACCCCCAAGCCTGCAGCTAAATCAGTCAAGATGCCTTCGCTGTCTGTCTGTCTGTCTCTCCCTCCCCCTCCCCTCTCCCCACCTACACCATCCGCGTCCTCTGCTGCTTAAATGAAATGTGAATAAAATGAAACAAATCAGAGTTTGTCTTATTTTCTTTTCTTTTTTTGGGGGTGGGGGGGGGGGGGGGGGGGGGGGGGGGGGCGGCGGTCTACACTTTACTTGTGCATCGAAAATGCTCTAATAGGCCTGTTGCGAGCTCTTTCAACTAAATGATTTCCCACTTTTCATATCATTTACCCAGGATCATCGTCAGCACAATTATATGACATAGATTATATATATAGAGATAGAGAGAGAGAGAGGGGGTGGGCGTAGAGAGAGAGAGAGAGGGAGGGGAGAAGGGAGGTAGGGAAGGAGGGTGGGGGGGACTGGGTGGAAGCAGGAACGGAGGGGGTGGGAGGGAGGGGAGGGGAGAGGCAAGACAGCCAGGCAGATCGTGTGTACAATGCGTGTGCGTTGTGACATTTCGTATCTGCTTGCTCGCGGATGTTGTGTTGGTGTGTGTGTATGTGTGTGGTGTGTGTGGTGTGTGTGTGTGTGTGTGGGTGTGTGTGTGTGCGCGGCGCGCGCGCGCGCGCGCGCGCGTGAGTGTGTGAGGCGCGCAGCATCATGCATGCTGCATGAGTGTGCACGCTTGTGTGTGTGCTCGCACACGACACAAAATCGTGTGTATGGGTTGTCTTTCAGTTTTTGTTTGAGCGTATGAATGGTGCGCATGTTTGTATGGATGCGTGCGTGAGTGTGCATGAGCGTTTTAGCGCGCGTGTGTATGTTTGTGAGTGTATGCACGCGCCACATAAGTATGCGTGCATGTATGTTCATTTTTGATACCAGATCGTGTGTCACAGAGGGCTTGTAATGACCAGGTTCTTGTAATCATAATGACAGTGGTACATGTAACCTTGGTAATCGGTGTAAGGGTTGAACGCGAGGAGATATAGAAAGAGACACGAGAGAGAGAGATAGAGAGAGAGGAGAGATAGAGAGAGAGAGGAGAGAGAGAGCGGGGTGGGGGGGTGGGGGTGGGGGTGCGCTCTTTGTTGACCGAACGGGAAGAGACAACTGAAGTATTGGATACCTGGGTCAATACACGAGCACACTGATGATGTAACAGTGTGTCTGTGGGTGTGTGGTGTGTGTGTGGTGTGTGTGTTGTGTGTGTGTGTGTGTGAGCGCGCGTGCGCGCGCGCAAGCGTTGCAGTTTTGTGTATATGTCTGTGGAGAAAGAGTGTATTTGTGTATGCGAGCGCGTTTTAAGCACACGCATGAATGTTTTGTAGCCCATGCATATGAATGAAAGTGTTAAGAGTAAATGTATTAGCCGGTGCTCTGTGTGTGGTGCGCGCATGCGCACCCACTCGGGTATATGAATGTTGGTGTGTGTGGGGTGTGGGTTGTGGGTGTGTGTGTAAAGAGAAGTGAGTGCGTGAGAGAGAGAGAGAGGAGAGAGAGAGAGATAGAGAGAGAGAGAGAGAGACGGTTGCGCGCGCGTTTGTTGTGTCGTGTGTGCGTGTTTGTGTGTGTGTGTTGGTGAGGTGTTGTGTGTTTGTGTCTTGCTGTGTAAGCAAGAGATTAGAGAGAGAGGAAGGAGAGGGGAGAGAGTGGGTGGTGTGTGTGTGTGTGAGTGTGTGAGTGTGTAGAGAGGAGTGTTGTGAGTGAGTGTGTGATGGTGTGTTTTAGGTGAGAGAGAGAGAGATAGAAGAGAGAGAGTGAGTTGAGATCGAGAGAGAAAGAGAGATGGAGAGCGAAGGTTGGAGGGGATGGCAGATATAGCGGCTGCCTTAAGAGCGCAGGGATCGCGAGAGCGAAAGAGAGAGCCGGAGAAGAGAGGGAGCGGACGAGAGCGTAGAGAGAGAGTAGACAGACAGAAGATACAGACAGACGACAGACAGACAAACAGATTAGGAGACAGATAGCGACAACAATGGAAAACGTTTGATGGGCTGGTGGTTCTTTCCTCCTTTGAGAACGGTGGGAGGATGACTGAAGGGTCCATGGTTTGTTAGGACAGCGGGGCGGACAATGAAAGGTGCGGATTATGACACACCTGTACCTTCCAACCAACCTGTACTCCATGCCCTCGCATTAATTGCTTGACAAACCTTTGCACCCGTGCCTGCATGGGCCATTTTGTGCTCGTGGTCTGTGTCATGTGTTGTGTGTTTGTGTGTGTGTGTGTGTGTGTGTGTGTGTGTGTGT
Organism: Conus betulinus; assembly: GCA_016801955.1. Taxonomy (NCBI): domain Eukaryota; kingdom Metazoa; phylum Mollusca; class Gastropoda; order Neogastropoda; family Conidae; genus Conus; species Conus betulinus. The sequence continues at coordinate 151,852 of JADBJO010000566.1, read as the reverse complement.
GTGTGTGGTGATTGTGGTGGTGTGTGTTGTGTCAGTGAACGCGCGCGCGCGACCCGCGCACATGCGTGAGAAAGAGGAGATGACTCAGTGTGTGTGTAATTGTGTGTGTGTGTGTGTGTGTGTGTGGTCGTGCGTGTGTGTGCTTGTGTGTGTGTGTGTGTGTGTGGGTGTTTGTGTGTTGTGTGTGTGCGTGTGTGTGTGTGTGTGTGGTGTGTGTGGGTGTGTGTGCAGTGTGTGTGTGGAGAGAGAGAGAGAGCCCGTGTGTTATGTGTGTGTGTGTTGTGTGTGTGGGTGTGGGGGTGGGGGGTAAGTGTGTTTGTGTGTGTGTGTGTGTGTGTGTGTGTGTGTGGGTGTGTTTGTAGTGCGCGCGCTGGCAGCGCACGAAGTAAGGAGAGTGGGCGCCTGTGATCACTCAAGCGTGTGTTGTTATGTATATACGTGCCACGGAAGCCAAGTGCGCAAGCGCGTGCGACTGAGTATGTGTTGGGTAAGAAGCGGGTGGAGCGGGGGATAGGGAGGGGATGGGCGAAGGTTCTGGCTGGCTTGGCTTGCCCGCACATGTGTGTGTGTGTGTGTTTGGTGTGTGTGTGTGTGTGTGTGTGTGTGTGTGAGAGTGTTTTTTTGCGCGCGCGTGCGAGAGAGAAGAGAGAGAGAGAGGAGCGAGATTGAGAGAGAGAGGAGAGAGGAGAGAGAGAGGATGAGAGAGGAAGAAGAAAGAGAGGAAGAAAGAGAGACGAAGGGAAAGCGAGAAGAAGGAGAGAGAGGGAGAGAGAGATGTTGAGAGGAGAGAGAGAGAGAGAGTGTTTTGTGTGTGTTGTGTGTGTGTTGTTGTTGGGAGAGAGAGTGTGTGTGTGGGGGGGGGGGGGGGGGTTGGGAGAGAGAGGAGAGAGAGAGAGAGAGAGGAGAGTGCATCACTAGTGGTATGAGGGTCATGCCATGCGCTAATCACGTGATATCGGGGACGGAGGGGAAGGGGAGGGGAGGGTAGGGTGAGGGAGGAGCAGAGAGAGGAGAGGGGGTTGGAAGAGAGAGAGAGATGGGGAGGACGGGGAGGCGGGAGAGAGAGAGAAGAGAGAGAGAGAGAGGAGAGGAGAGAGAGAGAGTGACAGACAGAGATGGAATATAAAACCTCGGACCATTTCCGATTCATTCTGTAATCAGTTTCTACCTACAGGTCCGCAAGCGTGAAGCAGCACCGCTAACAATTAGACTGATGAGAACAGGCCACGTGTCCTGTGTTCGTTGCGGTCGACGACTGGTTATTGACAAACCGTAAATAACCATTCCGTCACCAGATGGCAAGATCATCTTGTCGAAACGAGATGGGTGTTCAAAGTTTTTAAAAAAAAAAAAAAAAAAAAGGAAAGAAAGAAAGGAAGGAGAACGAAAGAAAGAGAGAAAAACCTGTCCCGTCATCATTCTCTCTCTCTCTCTCTCTCTCTCTCGGAATATGAAACACATTGTACAAAAAATTCTATGCATGCCGAATAGCCGAATAGGAATATGGTTCAGTTTTGTTGCAGTTATGGAACATGTGTGGGCGTGTTGTGTGAGGACGTGTGGAAAAAGAAAAGAAAAGACAAGAAAAGAAAACCCCCCATATGAAGAAGGTATGAAGAGGGAAAGGCATCTCACTATGAGTGCGACTGAACACGCGAACGCGCGCCTGCGTGCGTGCGTGTGTGTGGTTGTGTATGCGTGCCTATGTGTGTGTGTGTGTGGGTGTGTGTGTGTGTGTGTGTGTGTGTGTGTGTGTGTGTGCGTGCGTGCGTGCGTGCGTGCGCGCACGCGTGTGGTGCACGTGCAATCCGCACACGAAAAAACACTGATCAACACGTATTGTGGTCTACAA